>VYYI01001125.1:0-21923 GCA_021029175.1 Bilobella aurantiaca
TTTCCACTAACCGACGTTGGTGCAACGCAACAAACTTAATCGCCGATTAAGAAATTAATCTCCGATTACTTAATCGGCGATTAGGGTCAATTTAACCTACGTTGGTGGAACCGGGCATTAACTTTAAAGTATGAATCCAAAGCAAAACCGAGTACTGGATTTTTTAAAGCAATCGAACAAGCAGTAGTATCCGTGAACTGCTGAGGTTGTAGACATTAAAACAAACTTTTTGCAGTAATGACTTTCTTCCAAATTTCCTAAAAATGAAGTTATTTTTTAAATGGTGCATTTTGTAGAAATGAGTGTATTGTCATTAACATTTCTAAAAACGAGCTTCTCTCATTTTTGATTTCTAAAAATGAGTCTTAAAAAACACCTTTCCTAAAATGAGTATTTTTCTGTGCCATAACTTTTCATGAGGCATTTTAAATTCATCAGCTTCTCCGAAAATGAGTTTTCGATTAAAAAACACTATTGAAAAAGTATAAAACGAATGCTATTTAGTAATATGATTTGTGTAAAATGTTAGAATATTTCTAGTCGAGAAACCAAGTAATATATTGTTAAAATATAATAAAGGAGATATTTAGATTAATTAATTAATGATCGTCTAATTCATAAAAGTTCATCCTTCCTTTTGAAATATACTAATCTTATTTTTAGATTTGGTTCAACAAAATCATCATCGAAGAAGCCACGGCGCAGAGTTGCTACAATGGCTCAGCGCAGAGCTGCAAACATACGCGAACGGCGTAGAATGTTCAATTTGAATGAAGCGTTCGACAAATTACGGAGAAAGGTGCCTCTTAAAGTCTAATTTAATTTTGAAAAAATCTTAAAATTGAAACCGTTTGATAAAGGTTCCAACGTTCGCTTACGAGAAGCGTCTCTCGAGAATTGAAACTTTGCGACTGGCTATCATCTACATTCGCTTTATGTCAGAGATCATCACCACTCCAGAAGGCAACAATAAGCAGGTCGAAGGTCAGGGAAGGCATAGCGGGAAGTCATCCGGACAAAATAGTACTAGTCACTTCAGGACAAACAATCACAACATTTCTGGCGCTATTGGTGGGTCTGGAGGCGGTGGCTCTTCGGCTGACGGTGGCACTAACGGTATTCTTCGCGTGGAGTGTCCGCAGAATCAGAACGTCCCACCTGCCCCACTTATGTCACCCTACGCAAACATCGGACGCATGTACCCGTCCCATCATCATCCCAACACAACCTACATTCACTCCGGCATCCATCATTGAGTTCTGATTGGTTGGTGAAATCAAAGTAATCGACAAGAGGTTGATCTGAATTAGTTAGCCGACTTTCCAAACGAATACTTCATGCAGACACTGGAACCGAAAATGTAATTAGCCCTTACCAATTTCTTTTCTTTATTTACTGAAAATCGTGTGCTCATCTTTTTCCTGTTACGCTTAGTTAAATTAATCGCTTTTCTAGTCAACATTACGACATTTAAGTTATTGTAACCTTTAACTAAAGGAAATTTGTTTTAGCATTAATTCTTTCTAGTCAACCAGCGACAATAAAACGTTTAACAAGCATATGCCTGAGATCCGATTATTTCCTAATGTATTATATATAGTATATATCAATAATTTATCTTAAATATACAAATTAACTAACTTAACAGTTGAGTTCATTGAAATTTATTACGCTAGTTCAGGTGACACTTTTCCTTAATTTTTAGTTAAATTTTGCTGGATCACGATCACGGATCACGTAATATCAAGGGAAGTGAATGCTTTCCAAGCAAAGATGCAGAAACGATTCCAAATATGATCATTAATCTATGAAACGGTAAAATGTAATTAACATGGGTAATTAGCTAATCACTATTGTTTGATAATGGCAAATTACATTAACCTGGAGCGTGCGTTGGAGATTTTGCGTGTTGGACTCCGCACCCACTTTCTCTCCTTCACATTTTATTGACTTAAGGAGAAAGTCCTGTTGAATACGATTAGCAAAGAATGAAGAAAGTAACATCCCCAGTTGATCACAATCAATTATAATCAATTAACCTACACATTAATTAGGTAACTTTGGTTAAAGTTAATCGGTAAATAATTAGTCAGTGAAAAGGATCTGCTTTTACGAAACGGTGTGCGTAAGCTTCCAGATAATGTGAAAGTCTGTGTTGACATTTGTCACTTTCACTGTCCAAACGGTATACTCCCCCATCAGCTGTTCCTTGCGTATCACTCACTCTTGGGAATCCCTAATTTGCATCAATTAATTGCATCTTCATCTGATTAATCACAGTGACTAGCATCGCTAATCGTGTGGGTAGTCAACTGTCCGATTGCTTGATATCATCCTTATCTCTCTCAGCTGACAGGACTAGGTAAACACGCCACGCCCTCAATATCAATAACCTTTATTTAGTTAAATACAATGTAATTGGAGTAATTGTTCAAAGCAATTGAAATGGAGTAAATGTTAGGCTGCCGTGTTGTCAATTTGCGAGGTAAAGGTCATACGGTATGAGGACAAGGAAGTCAAGGTATTCGTTGACAAGTCAAAGAAACCGTACACAATTTATCTTTTTTAACAGTTCCTTGTGTGTTCGGGAAATGGATGATGGTAGGATGAACTAACGAGTCAACACTACACAAACATCTAGAGATGCTTCATGGAAGATGTTCGGGATTAGTCACTAGACCTTAATTGAAGAAATGAAATGAATATTATGAGGAAATTGTGGGTCAGTGGGACTGGGGCAAGCAGTGGCGGAAGTATCGGTGGTGGAAATGGTGGTAATAATGGACCATTTCCGGGTACTGTGGGTGGAAATTCGGCGCATAGCATTTCACTTGGCCTTATGCACCTCCGAAAACTGTTTGGCGACTACCTGCATTCCCCCTCTGACGACAAGGTTTACAAAATGCTACCATTATTTATTAAGGTATGTCGCAGTCCTTTTCAGTGATACGGTATTATTTGGCAGCATTGCTCATTAAACGGATGTATTCTTAGGTTTTCAGTTCCTCGTCAGCAACGGACATGGTTGAGCGCTTCCCAGAAATAAACTCGTTCTGTCAAGCCGTTTCAAAGCTGATGGTTACTGAGGTACGAAAACGTGCTACGAATCAAGTGACGGAAGCTGCTGCTCTATCCATTATACGATTCTTTGAAGCCGCTTCAGCAAATGAAGAGGATTCTCACGGATGGACACTTCTATCTACTCTTAATCTTCTTGCTGCTGGAGATGAAAACTTAGTTTTAATTCTCACCGCTGCTTCAGTTCCATCCACTTTAGTTAAATGTCTCTATTTGTTTTTTGATCTTCCTGAAATTCAACCACCGGAACAAAAAGGACCGACGTCTGACTTTTCGCCAATGGAACGAAGACTTTTACTCCAAAAGATATTCGTTCAGCTACTGATTCGTCTCTCGTCTCATCCAGCACCAGCCGAAGAACTGGCAAAAATGGATGATTTGGCTCTATTATTCTCTGCAGTAACATCATGGTGCCCTCCGCAGAACGCTATGTGGCGAAAGAGTTCGAGTGAAGTTCTGATGACAATTTCGACACAAATTATACACAGTGCCCCAGTTCTCTCTTATATTCACAGTAGGCCACCTTTTTATTGATTACAAATACAAATTAGAACTTTTAATTTATAAATTTCGTATCCCTCCAGATAAAGGCTGTATTGGACTCTGCGTGGAAAATTTGCGCCGAGGAAACCATTTGACGCCGTTGGAAGTAACAGAAATGGTTCTCACGCTTTTCTGTTTTCTCAAAGACTCTTCGGATTTGTCACAAGTCCTGTTGGATGATTTTAAATCCGCACAGGGTTACCAGTTTTTTGTCGAAGTTCTACTAAAGTAAGCCAACTTAAATACCATTGTTTGCAAAAAAAAAAGTAATGAAAACTGTTTCGTTCTACTTAGGCTTGAAACCGACTTAAGTAGTGAAAGTCAGGAAGCGATCAGAAATTTAGTGTTGGTTGTCTCTTCACTAACAATGTGCGGCTTCTGTGCTCTTAAGGTTCGTACATGCACAATATACAAAGATTAGCTTAAATTTCCGAATTATTAAGTAAGCATTGTTGTTTTAGCCGAATACAGCCAACATGGAATCCCTGTTCTCGCTCTCCACATTCCAGTTGCCACCATCCGGAGGCAAAGGTTAAGAAGCATTTAAAAGAAAACCAAAATTAAGTGTTGTCATACATTGATGTTTGCCTCATTTAGGTTGTACGGTACGAAATCTCCAAGCTTTCCTCGTCCTGCAATCTGTATTCACAAAGAGTGTTACGTCGTTCCTTTGTGGCGTAATACTTGACGCCATTTCCTCAGTATTCAAAGCAGATCCTAGTAACTATTTCATCGTAGATTCCGTTCTTCCGCAAATGGCCGAGAAGCTAATTACGAAAGCACCGGAAGTACATTCTAAGTTTCTTGAAATCGTGGAGTTCGTTGTATTTCACCTTCAGTTTACGCCTTGCAAGGAATTAATAGCTATCTCTCGTATTTTGAAAAATGATCTAAGCGAGTCCACTACAAACGGAAGTGAAATGTACAATAGTTCTCGATCTGGGGGTAGCAACAGGAACAGTGTAGTTATTAGCATCACCCCCTGGGATATTGAGAACGAGATTAAGCTGAAACTCTTTTGTGTCAAAACGCTACTTAACCTAGCCAAACACAACGTCATATTCAAAGATGTTTTCAGAGAAATCGGTATTCTGGAAGCTCTTATCACTTGTCTCCATCGATTCGGGAGTGACGTGCAAGATGTCAATCATCAGAATAGTATGCACATATGATTATGTTTTCAATTAACCTTCAGTTCGGTAGCCATATTTCTATTTCACGGAAATTTCATTGAGTTTATTAAGTCTCGTTATTTTCAGTTCCTAATTCGGCAGCAAAGGACGAGGTTGGACTGGTTGTGATTGAGCTTTTAACGTTAGTCTTAACGTCAACCACTGCCAACGTCAATATCTTCAGGGAAAATGGAGGACCAAAGTGTGCACTCCAGTTGGCGGCTACACCATCGACTCGTGGACCAGCTTTGGGTAACTTCTAATCTTGCATTTATAAGAAATAATTTAGGAAAAATCGTATCGTCTATCAATTATTATTTACTTTCGTAGGTCTGATTCAGCAGCTAGTGATGACGCAAGGAGGTGAAGAGGACATTTCTTCCGTTCTCGTTGCCTTGCATTCTACCGATATGAACACTTCGCTTGGGCTCAAAATTGACATCCTGACTGCCTTATTGACATGCTTCAGGGAGAGTCATCGCGCAAGATGCAATTTCAGGAAGGCTGGAGGATTTCTTTACCTGATGAGTGTGCTGGTTTCAATGGAAGGCCTACTACTACAGCCTGGCCTCTCACAGTCGATAATTCGGGAACGAATGCATATGGTCCACCTTATATTCACCGCATTAGCGCTGTCAATGAGATTTGAACCAGCAAATGCAAAACTATTTCATCAAGAGGTTAGTTGTCAAAGACGGTTTTCGGGGTAATTAATTTGGTTTAAATTTTCGTCGGTCTTTTAGATATGTTTACCAAGCCTTGCAGACACGCTGCGCCTCATTGGTTGTTTCTCGAGGGAATGTAAGGTTCTCCCTTCCAAGTTTCCAGTACCTGACTCAGGCTTGAGCTCGATTGTATCAGAAGAAAACGTTCAAATTTTTCATTCCATTTTTGTAACGTCCCCAACCAATCTAGAACCACAGAGCTATCAGGGAAAAGTTCCCTTCACCCTGATTCTTTGTGTGTTTCTCTTTCGACTACTTTATGACCTAGCAATCGATGCGTATGAGAGGAACTTTCCCCCTTCGTTGAGTTCTGTCTCGTTTCGTTCGTCACCTCGAAAACAGGTTTCCAGTGACGCCGATGGGTCTGGTTCCCCGGAACCATGCAGTCCTCTACCGACACCGCTTCCAAGTGGGAAGAAACTTTCAGTGGGATCTCTAAATCTGACGCCACCCGCTCCAGAGCCTGTACTCATTCATTCGGCTGTTGTAATCGTCATGATCAAGCTAATCCCGTCGATTTGGGAGTCACACGAGGCCGAATCTCCTAATGATTCGTCAAATGATTCCTTATATGCTGCTTGTCAGTTATACTGTGCAGAACTGGTGAAGAGCCTTGTTCGGAACGAGAAAAATCAGCAGCTCATGGCTCATACAGGTCTCGTCGAAGAAATACTAGAAACATGTGCCATAGCTTTGAACGAAGAAAACCACTATCTACATTCCCCAATTCACTACGCTTTTGAACGAGTTGCAACACATTCCTTGTCACCGAAAGACTTCAGGTTTGCTCACATTGTTAAATTATAATTTTAAGTCGTGATGTCATTCTGATTTTTTTATTCTAGACGCTTTTTACGATTGGGGAATCCCTTGAACTGTGATCGTCTATCCCCGGCATCAATTGCTGTTTCTTCTCCCATTTCACTTCCGGTTTCTCGAGTAAAGGCCCTGGTGTCAATGACGTTGTCCAAGAATGGAACCCATGGTGGTGGGGCCCAGTCACAATCAAGTTCTCATACGAATATTGGACCTGTTCCACCGTTTGTAGAATTCGATATGTCAGCGGAAGGGTTCGGGGCTCTCTTCCTTCCATCTCTGGCACCCCATAACGTTGCTAGCGGAAGTGAATTTGGTTCATCTGGTCTCCTTGCTACCGGCATTGGTATGGGTACGCGAGTTTTCCCTGGTAATTGCCTTTGGCCTTGCCTTCTTTATTTTAAGGCATTCCGATTTTGTTCTTGCTGAAAATAATTCCACGAATATAGCGTTTATTTCTTTGCATAAGAGACGGATACTTAAAATGAATTCCAAAAGGTTCGCTGGAACTGTAAACTATCTTCTAGTTGCGTTGAAATTATTATTTGCGATTCGGTCCGCCAATACTTTACTACATGTCAAGCTTTCAAAGTGAAAGCTGTTTTAATTGCCTAATTTAAATATCTGCTTGCAACTACAGCAATTGCATTTAAAACGAAAGTTTGATGTTGTGAGCATTTACTGGATTGACAACATCTTGTACTTTTTTAGCCAAACACGTTCATTGTTGACGATTATCCGCGTATAAAACGAGCTTCTGTTATATCTTTATCTATTTTTTTTTAATTTCAAGGAATCACGGGGATGAGCTTTTCTACTTGGTTCAGTGTTGATAAATTCAGTGATCCGAGAACGGATCCACATCCAATTCGCTTGCTGACAATAATCAAGGAAAGCGGCGGTGCAGAAAGGCTTTGTCTCTGTATCGTAGTTTCTGCTCGCGACAAGGCTATGATAGTCTCAACGCGCGAAAGCCCTGTACCGCAATCAGGTAAGAAATCGTATACGTATTTATCTGTAAAGGTTTAAGTTTTTACTAATTTTTTTAAAGGCATTGGCGAGTGGGAACCGGAAGGTTCATTATCAGGTGCTGTTCGGGTCTGGTGTCCTGAATTGCTCCACGAGAACCAGTGGCACCATCTCTTCTTTGCTTTTTCCACGTCATCTATGCATTCCTTTACGGTTTATGTTAATGGCCGGTTAGCCTCTTCTGGCAAATTGGAGTATCCACATCGAACTAAAGTAGCATCGTATTCGGCCTTCATTGGTACTCCTCCAGACTGGAGAAAGAAGTCGCGGCTGACATGGCGTCAAGGAGTAGCTCACTTTTTTGAAGATTGGGTTCCTGGGGCACAAACTGTTCATTCCATTTACAAGTTAGGTCCAGAATACCCAGGGAGCTGGCAAGCTGTCAAGATTCAAACAGGTTTAAACTCTTAATCTAGATTCTATAAACGCTTCTTGTCGTGAATTTGAAATATTAACGAAAGTTTCCAATTTTAGACACTCCTGGTACCTTGATTGCAGAAGACAAAATTATTTTTGGACTCAACGCTTTGGCTGTGTCGCAGTTAACGCTTGCAAAAATACGAAAAATTTATTCAAAGACTGATGCCAAAGCAATTGCCAAAAGGGTAATTTCAAAATCTTTTTTAAGCGTTGTGATGTATTAAATATTTTTTATATTTAGCTTGGACTTTCGTCCCATGAAAATGCAACACCGATCTCTATTCTTCACAATTCCGCGGCCCATCTCATTGGGCCGGCGCGTACTCTGGGCGGCGTAACAATTGGTTACATTGGAGTCCGCATCTATTCACCCCTCCCAGTCTCAAAGTCGATTCTTTCAATTGGTGGAATTCAAGTCCTGATTGGTCTAATTGCGATGGCGAATACTGGAGAAATGCTTTACGCATCCTTGAAAGCATTTGTTTGTGTTATCAAGAGTAATTCCAATACCAACCTTGTAAGTGAGACTGCTTGGCAGATGCTGGGATATCTATTGGCTCGGAAGAAACACCTCCTTACCATGCGAGTTCTTCACCTGGTATTTGCTCTGGTTTCATCCGATTCTCCGAATGGCTGCCGTGAAAATCGTGCTGGATTCGTCGAACTGTTGGGTGACATCGACATATGGTGCCCGTTTCCTATAACTTCCAAGTCAAGTGCCGAGGCTTTTGATTCGGGAAATTCGACGCCTGATACGGTTGGTATTAAGAAGCAAGCATCTTCTGAAGACCCAACGCCATTCACCACCCTTCCAGGGCTAAGTACCTCCCAAAAGTTCGATTTTCTACAGGCAAATATTGATTTGGAGAAGGCTCTCTATGAACATTTCTTACAACTTTTAAACGATGATCCGAAGAATTCGTTGGACGTTCTGAGAGAAGCTAACATAGTTCCCAAGTTACTTCGACGTTTGACGATGAGCGCTTCCTCAATCAACCAAGGCCCCATATTCCTGCTTCTAAGCCACCTTTTGGCTCACAAAGGAAATGCCTCTGCAGTGGATTTAATTACATTCGGACACTTTATTGCTGGAACACTTCCGCAACTTAATAAACGTGAAACTGCCCTGACAAATGGAATTGAGCTTAGGAACAAAGGACTCCAACTTATCCATTCCCTAATGTACACTGGCAAGGTACTCAACGTTGGTTTTTGTGACGAATTAGTGCACCGCCTAGGATTTGATTTTGTCCTTCTTTTTGTAACATCAAATCTCCATTATTCAACAATACTTTGGTCTCTTCGAATACTACTTCTACTTATCACGAGCTCACCGACGCTTAAGAACAAATTTCGTGATGGATCTCAGTCGGCCTGGTGTTTTGGAAAGACCGCTATTGCTGCACAACAGTGTGGCGGGTGCGTCAGAAATTCTTATGGTATCCTTCCGTTGAAGCGACAAGAGACGAGAGATGGGGAAGACAGTAGTTCCAGTGGAACTCCAGTGTCGGGTGGTCCAGTGAGTGCCATCGCTGGAGGATTAACCGGAAAAGGAAGCAAAGGTCTCACTGGAGGATGGGCGAGGCTTAGCTGGCTCTTGGCACAGCGATGTGAAGACGTACGCGTAGAGGGTACTGAAGTGTTCCCCAGCGAAATTTGGCTAATCCTTTGTGCAATGGTTCTTAGCCAACCTTGCAGAAATGTTAGTCTGAAATTGGCCGGCTCTGACCAGGTAATTCCAAAAAAAAGCTTTCTGTTTGTCTTTTTTTTTTTACTAATTCTACAACTTTGCATTCTACAGTTAACGTTGGATGCAATATGGAACTATGTCTTTGCAATTCCTGGAAATCGCATGACGTCTTCGCTTTACGGGAAAGTTACATTGTGTCAAGATGCGATTATTACACTACTAACACTAATTCGATGTTTCATAACCGCTGAATCCGGAATTTTGCAAGATAAGAACATTCCCGGAGTTGCCAGTAGTTGTTCCTTAGGGAATCCAAGCTTTAAGCTGCATCCAAATACAAATTCTCCCGTGTCGTCGCCCTTGGGATATCATTCGGACATTGCGTCATGTCTTGTACAATTCCTTTGCTACCTCTACTCGCATACCCCAGAATTCCAAACAATATTTACTTCAACTGAGATTCTTAGCGCCCTCGCTGCGTCTGTAATGCCCATTGACGTAAAGGCTGGAATTGGCATACTGGTGATTGATAGCATTCCCGTGGAAGGAGGAGAATTTCAAGAAGTAAAAACCGTGCTGGAGTCGGGAACAATTTCAATGGAGGGAAATGTATTGTCTGAAGGTGAAGCCTTAGAACTGGGCATCGATGCTTCGCAAATTGAATCAGACGAAATCGAAGAGGAGGATGCTAAACTACCTATAAAAATGGAAAAGAAATCTCCTGGTCTAACGACAATGGAGAACTTAATGAATCATTCAGCAAAGAAAATAATTCTGGACTTTCTTCGAATGCTTATTATTGACTGGATGTCGAGTTCAGCGGCACAGTCACAGTCCAAGACAGGCGTCGCGATGAATATTGTGATTGATACTGTTTTGGAGGCTGGAAACATAGACACAGAAGTAGCACTTGGCAATAATGCTCTCTTTCCTTCAAATGGACAATACTCGGCTGCCTTGCTCACACAGTTTCATACGAATCTCCTTGGAACTCTTCTTGATCACTTAATTGCTTTTGATTTGGATAGAATGACAGGATACTTACAAGCTGTTGCTCACTTCCTCTCACGCCTCGTTGACAAACTCTGGCTTGAGTCTTTTGCCAGGGATCCTCAAGTCGTATTTGATTTCATCTTAATCTTAATTTCGCACTGCAAGTAAGTTAATGGCTTGCTTTACATAATGTGACAGCAAGAAGGGTCTATTAATCTTTTATTTATTTTTTCCAGAACGAAGAGAGTGCCACCGACTACTACAGATATGATTTACAATTCATTGAACCGTGTAGTTCTTTTCATTTTGAGTCGAAAGTCAAACCAGTGGGACAAGGTTGAGGCTCTAAAGAAAATTCGCAGTGTTCGGTCGGTAATTTTTGGGAGTGGAAATCATCAACAGGAATTCTTTGGTTGTTTGGTTTACGTAATTATGCAATTAGTGGATGGGCTGTCAATTTCCTTGGAAAGTGGTAATCGAACCCAGTGGCACGTTCGTGTGGCTTCGGTCCCTGATGACTCTTTGGTTGAAAAATCCATAAATACACGTTCCATAACTGCAGTATGTGGAGTCTTAATTAAAATTTTGATAAAATCTGAAACTATATTGCTCATATTTTTTTTGAATTTGTAGTTGGATAATGAAATATCGAAAACAGCAGAGAAAGTGTGGGAAGATTTATTTATTAGTAAGAAGCCAATGGTTGAGGACGTTTTCAAAATCACATTTCCGTCGCCGAAACCGCCATCACTATCTACTCTTCGCGACGATATTGGAGATTGCGCTCACAAGTTGTGGTTGACCTATGTTGCTTCAGAGACGACGCCAGGGACAAAGAAGTCTAGTAATCCGGCCGCAATGTCACAATCCTGGGAAATTCATCAGCAACTCCAGTCCAAACTTCAAAAAGTTACTGGAGGTTTGACTAGACTAGCTGGTAGGTCCGGTATACGAAAGGAATCAGAAAAAGAGAAAACGATCAAAGATGTTGTGAGCCAGTGGAACGAAGCTAAAAAGTGTCAAGTGGTACTGCCTTTATATTTCTGAGCAAAATGATTGATCTATGATCTCCCTCTGCCTTCCCTTGAATATATTTTTTTCATTTAGGGTTCCAACAAGCATTTGATGATCGTAAAAGATGTACTGGAAGTACAGGAGCGATGCCACCAAGACAATATAAAACATTTGAATCGTTTCGTACGGGATACTTTACTTCCCCAGTTAGAACATGAATTGACTCGCGAAAGAGGCCTATGGGGGCCTACTCAACCATCGCATCTCGGTGAGGCCGGAACTTATTCGGTTTTTGGTAAATTATGACGAAAATTCTGGATTTAATGTTTTAGATAAATGGATGTTGGATACAACGGAAGGACCTTGCAGGATGAGAAAAAAATTGATGCGGAACGATATGTTCTATATGCATTACCCTTACTCGGAACAATTAATTCCGTCTGGTTCTACTGGTAGCGCAGTGTCTTCTCCCAAGGCTCGCAGAATTAATCCACCTATCAGTAGAGATGCCAAAGAATTTCATAAAAAATTCAAACATCAACCTTCTTTTATTAACGACGCATGTGTCGGTCTGTCGATGGACGAAATGGAAGATTTAAGCGGAAGCGTCGGACCCTCAGGATCTAGTTCCAGCGATCCAAATTTATCTCCAAAAATTGCCGGTATTAATTTATGATACTAATAACTACAAGTATTTTAAGTACTCTTTTAATTCAGGTACAGGCATGTCAGTAGATGATCCATTTTGTGAGGGAAGCATGGACTCAACTTCCGATCCAGACAATCAGTCCATGCTGTTTCGTCTAATTGGCACTGCTAATGAAAAGATTTCGCAAGTCTTCCGAGTGGCCCAGATTCAAGGGCTGGACACGGCAGAAGGACTCCTTTTATTTGGGAAAGATCATTTCTACCTTATTTCTGGCTTTACAATACTCGCCAAAACACGGGAAATTAAGGATATGTATTATCTTCCTTCGAATATGTACGAGCCTATTCTTCCACCCCAATGCTACGGAAGTGGTCCTTCACCTGCCAAACCACGGAGTAAGACTCACAGTTGCTGGAAATTCTCCTACGAAGACATGAAAGAGGTTCACAAGAGGAGGTACTTCGAAACCGAGTTTCTTTTATCTTTATTAATTTAACTTACGAGTTGACTATTATTATAGGTACTTACTCCAGCCAATTGCGCTTGAAATATTTTGTTCAGACGGAATAAACTACCTTCTTGCCTTTCCACGTAAAGTTCGGAATGTTGTATTTCAAAAATTTACTTCAGTCTCGAAGAATTTGTCTGATTCTGGGACGGATGCGAAACAATCAGTAGCTGGACAACGAAGAAGTACAAGCGTTGAACAAAGCACGGGTATTTTTTCGTCACTCATTGGGGACACCACTGTGACACAACGTTGGATGGTAAGTTCCATGAATTTTATTTTGAGTGACTGATTTCTTACACAATACACACGTCTCTAAACTTTCCTTCCCAGAGAGGGGAAATCTCGAACTTTCAGTACCTGATGTACATGAATACGCTGGCTGGGCGTTCGTACAATGATTTAATGCAATATCCTGTCTTCCCGTGGATTTTGGCAGACTACGACTCTCCGTATTTGGATTTAAATGACCCTGAAACATTTCGTGACTTGAGCAAGCCGATGGGAGCACAGTCCACTGGCCGTCTCGTTCAATTTGTAAAACGCTTCAAAGAATGGGATGATCCTCATGGAGAAACGCCACCCTATCACTATGGAACCCATTATTCTTCGGCAATGATAGTGTGCTCATATTTGGTACGTATGGAACCATTCGCGCAGCACTTCCTTCGCTTACAGGTTGGATCTCTAAGCCCTTCTGAAATGTTGAAAAATTTAGTTCAAGAAATTAAGTTCAATTTCACACAGGGTGGCCATTTCGACTTGGCGGATCGAATGTTTCACTCCATCAAGGAGGCATGGACGTCATCTTCCATGCACAATATGGCGGATGTTAAAGAGCTAATTCCCGAGTTCTTCTACCTACCTGAGTTCCTATTAAATTCTAATAATTTTGACTTGGGTTTGAAACAAAATGGCGTCGCACTTGGAGATGTGCTTCTTCCGCCTTGGGCCAAAAACGATCCAAAGGAATTTATTAGGTCTGTTTTTAGTAAACTAATTTCTTTGTCTTATCTTAACTGTTTTTGTGTAATTAGGGTACATCGTGAGGCATTAGAATCCGATTATGTCTCACAGCATCTGCATGAATGGATTGATCTTGTTTTCGGCTATAAGCAGCAGGGCCCTCCGGCGGTTGAAGCAGTTAATGTCTTCCATCATTTATTTTACGAAGGGAATGTGGACATCTACACGTGCGATTATTACTGAAAAAAAAATTCTATCGAGATTAAAATTATACACACTCAACTAATTGTTTTTTTTTATCTAGGATTGATGACCCACTAAAGAAGAATGCAACGATTGGATTTATCAACAATTTTGGGCAGATCCCAAAGCAGTTGTTCAAAAAGCCACACCCTATGAAGCGAGTCAACAGTTCCGGACTGAGTCTAACTTCTGGGCTCGGCATCATCAAACAGTACAATATCCTTGAAGCTCAAAATTCACTACTGGCACTCGCAGCTACTGCTAGTTCGTCTTCAGGACAATCCAGTGTTAGCTCAGGAGAAAAACTTTTCTACCATCATGTGGACCACCTTCGACCGACATTAGCTCCTATAAAAGAACTCAAAGGCCCTGTTGGTATGATTTGTGGACAATTTCCCAAAAGATACAAGTGTTTGAAATGTAGTTTATCACCCTGCAGGTCAAATATTACCGCTTGATAGACCGAATGTGATAATAGCCGTGGAACAAAACAAATTCTTGATGAGTCCCTTAAAGTACATATCCTGGGGATTCGCAGACGGGTAACAAAGCAAATCGCAAAATATGCAGCTTGCTATACTTCTTGACATTAGAAGCGACACTTATCTGAAATTTAATTGACAGGAGCGTTAGAGTATCAAACGTGGACACTGATCGCCCTCAGTTTATTTGGGAACAATGTCAGCAGCAATTGTGGATGGGAAGTATTGGGGAAATTGTTACTTGCACGTCTGCCTCGGAGAAAGTTGCAATCACTGGTTCTACAAACACGGTATAAGTTAATACGACGATAAAAGTTTACAGATTTCAAACGTAATTTTCATTATAGGTGATTTCAGTTTGGGAATTTGTTGAGAAGGAGTTTAGACTCAAGTGTCATCTGTATGGCCATTCAGAGGCAATTACTTGCCTCACGTGTAGTCCATCCTATAATATTATTGTCTCAGGGTCAAAGGATATGACCTGTATTATTTGGGACTTGGCAAGGCTCTCATTTGTTCGTCAACTTGTTTCTCATTCCTCGCCAATCGATGCCGTGGGGGTCAACGAGTTAACTGGTAAATATGCATGCCTTTTATTATTATTGCAATTAACCAAGGTTCGTTCAATCTTTTTGGTGTCGTTTCAGGGGATATTGCAACTTGTGATGGTTCATGGCTCCGTTTATGGTAAGGAATAAGGAACACAAACTGCGAGAATTTCAATAGAATTTAGTAAATTGCGAAGTTTAAAATTTTATTTATTTTTTCTAAGGTCAATTAACGGAGATCTCATTGGACAAATTGATACTGCTGGCGTTGGTGGTGGAGGTGGAATGAGCCAGGGAATATTGTGTGTTAGTTTCTCCTATCTTAACGAATGGGACGCTGATAATGTAGTTATTACCGGTTCAACGGATGGAATTGTGAGAGTAAGTTTTTCCTAAATTTGGAATACAATTAAAATGCTTAAAAAAACATGGCCTCTGGAAATAATACCGTGCAAATATTAGATGTGGTCTGTTCGACATGCTCAAGTTCCTGAAGAGGATATTGGAGGAAACAAAGAACTCGAGGGACTTCTTGTCATCAATCAAAGCCTCACCGATGACTCATCAATGATAACGGGAAGTGAATCAGATGAACAAGCTGATGAACTCGAGCTGAACGACATGAATGAAAGTGAAGACGACTCCACTCGCCAAACGGAGGACATGAGTGTGGCGGAGGTATTCGATCCCGACAAAGATAGGAACAGCTTGGAAGATTTACGGGAAGATTCGGTTGCACAAGATTACGTAGCAAGCCACTCTGAGAAGGGTATATAAGCGGCCTAGTTTGGCTGGATGTAAATGTTGTTGGCAATATTATAAATATAACTTCTTTTCTTAATTAAGAAACACAACTTGAGAAGTTGAAGAATTCAGTGCGAAGACAGCGGGCTCTCAGTTCAGGAACTTCAAGTAGTACTCGCCACGAACCTGGTAGTGGCGCTGCCAAGCTCCGTTCAAATTCTTCACTGAATACTGCGGATAAAAGAGCAAAACGAAAAAGTGATATTCCTAGACAAACTTCAAACACAAACGTAGCTTGCGAAAACTCAGGACGACAGGAAAAGTCGAAAACGCGACCATCAATTAGAAGTTCCAAGAGTGAGAATAGTCTTAGTTTTGAAATTGAAGAGTCATTTGACATATTGAGTGAAACGGAAGTAGCAGCTCTCCGTAAAGAAGAGCAAGAACGAAAGATGAGTTATGGAAGTACTCTACGAGCTGCTCATGTCCTGAAGAATGATCATGTCTGGCAAAGACGCTTGGTTTTCAGAGGAAAGCTGACTATGCATACTGCATACGATAGGCAGGATAACAAAGAACCGGCAAGCATAACAGCGATAACTGTATCGAGGTCTGAACCAAGTATTAAATATTGAATATACTTTGCAATAGCTTATTATCTTGATATGAACTATAGAGATCACAGAAACGTATATGTGGGAGACGCAAGAGGGCGCGTATTTTCATGGACGTGCTCAGATTCTGTTGCTGGACGTGTTGATCACTGGCAGCGTGACGAAGTTTCTGACGCCTGTGGAACTTGCAAAACAAAATTCACAATGACCGAAAGGCGACACCATTGTAGATCTTGCGGTTCTGTATTTTGTTCAAAGTAAGCGTGACATTTTCTTTAACAATTCTTGATGTTCTACAAAATGCGCTATTCTGGACGATAGGTGCAGTCGCTTTGAATCGGAAATCTTCCGTCTTCGCATACTTCGACCTGTAAGAGTTTGTCAGCCATGTTTTGTTCAGCTGAAAGGAGATTTTCGAACACACAAATTTTCAACGTCTTCTGATGTTTGAGGTATCATCGAAGGAAATCGAAGCTTGGCGTCGTCGGTGAAGTGAATGCGGGGAACTGTGCTGGCATAGTTTAATTTTTTAAACTCCTGTTTTGACTCCCAGTCTTGCCAAGTCTTTTTTTTTTCTGAAATTGAAGAACTCTTGAGCTTTGTACCAAAAGTAGACGGCTTTGGTACGGCTTGTAAAAACCGAAAGAAATATGTAGTTGAGCCCATTATTTTGACTTAAAGTAAAATTTTTTAATGGAGGGCTGTTGGAAGTAAGTAGTCTAAAGTCACCGAGTAACTTGTCATAAAATAGAATAATTTTAGCGTCAACGGTAATACGAAGTTTTAAAAATAGATTTTAGTGGAACATAGTTAGGGAACTTAATCTGTGATTTTATTTTATTCCTTCGTTTCAGAGATATTCTTGAGTATCGATTTTATTCCTACCATTGTATTATTATTATTTGTCTTTCCTCCACTAAGCAAAGAAAACTTGGATACCCTTAAAATAAAAGAACACTTCTGAAGTGGAGATTAATCAGGAAAACTGCTTTACAATTAATTATTTCATTGACATAATGTTTTTCAATTGCAACTTACTTAATTGTCTTAAAAATTTAGATGATTGGTTATTGCAACGTGAAATGAAATTTCCACGCAAGCTAGTAATCGGCGGCAAACACGTGTTCAAATTCACTTCTGGTTTCATTCAGGCAATGTTGATTCTTCAGTATTCACCTTTTTGGAAGTTCGAATCCTTCGAATTAACTATAATTAATTGATCAATTAGTTAATTACTCATCTTGAAGGATTTCAAGGTCATTCCAAATCATAAGGGGTAGTCAACTTCAACGGAAGCTGGCGAATACAATGGAGTGCGCCTACAAGTGTGGAAATCGGGCATTTATGAAGGTATGTTCTAGTAATGTGTTGGGTTGGATTTCAACAAAGGGGGGCCAAAATATCAGAGACGTTGCGCAGCCAGAAGAAGAACATCAAACTTTAAAACCTAGCCTTCTTTGTGGGATAAGCTGGCTGTGGCCCCCCTTCGTTGAAATCCAACCAATGTTTTGTAAAACAAATTACTATTTAGATATGCAATTATTGTAAATGGTCATGTTTTTTTATATATAGAGGCCTAAAACAAGTGAAGCTCTTTGCCAAGAATGCTTTTATCGAGCCTTTGAAGATGAGATCCACCTAACAATTACACAAAACCATTTATTCAACCCCGGAGATTTCGTGGCAGTGGCTGCATCCGGGGGAAAGGACTCAACAGTTTTGGCATACATCATGAAACTTCTAAATGAGCGTCATAATTATGGGTTAAAACTAATTCTACTTTCAGTTGATGAAGGGATTACAGGTAATAAAAGGTTGTTATAGAAAGTATATTTATATATAAAGTGGCATAAATCTCTAGGATACCGGGATGATAGCCTTGAAACAGTCAAACGCAACGAGCAGCAATATGACATCCCTCTCAAGATTTTCTCCTACAAGGACCTTTACGGGTGGACAATGGATGAAATCGTTCGTGAAGTGAGTTATTCATTTCTTAATTTACAAATCCCAACGGTAACGGTGCAGTGGAGTCAAAATCGTCATATTACACTGGGATGGGAATCAGGACTCAGACAAAGTGAATCTAGTTATGCATTGTTGTGCATGAAATAATTCTGTTTTCGATTTGTCTCAGGTCGGCCGCAAAAATAATTGCACATTTTGCGGAGTATTTCGACGACAAGCTCTTGATCGAGGTGCTATGGCCATTGGCGTTGACAAAATTGTAACTGGCCATAACGGGGATGACGTTGCCGAGACAATTCTAATGAATTTACTTCGCGGAGACGTAGCTCGATTACAGAGATGCACAAGTATTGTTACGGTATTCAAATACAAAATGTGGCATTTATGCATAAATCATGATTTGACAGCTTCCGTTACGTTATGTTCAGGGAGCAGAGGGAGCTCTACCTCGTTGTAAACCATTCAAATACACTTACGAGAAAGAAATCGTGCTATACGCCCACTATAAAAATCTCGACTACTTCTCAACTGAGTGCATTTACTCGCCAAACGCTTACCGAGGGCACGTCAGAACCCTCATCAAAGATTTAGAACGAATTAAGCCATCCTCAATTGTGGACATAATTCATTCAGGTAGGATCTCTACAATAAATACTTTAAATAAAAACTTAAACGTTAGAATAATGACCTGTCAACAGGCGAATCGCTTTCCATTCGGGAGGGAGTAAAGATGCCAACACAGGGATTTTGTTCCCGATGCGGATACATTTCAAGTCAGGAATTATGTAAAGCATGTGTAATGCTCGAAGGACTCAACAAAGGCATGCCACGACTTGGTGTTGGAAAAAGTTCAAAGGTCAAGGGGGCCCTTAGTGCATTGGATACTAATCAAAACCTTGGGAGAAAGTCACTCAAAGTCAAATCTGACTTAAAAAGCTGTCGCAAGAATCCAAAGAACCTGTGGAAGGAATTCGAAGGTTCTGAAGGATGCGGTGATAGTGTTAGCGGCGAAAAACGTGACTGCTCATGTTCAACTAATAAGGGAGCTACGAAAGTCGTTATGGATAAAGAAGTTGTGGAAAGCTGTTCAATCAATATAAAAGAAGTATCAGACATTGACATTGAAATTGAAAATTTAGGTGTTTTGGCAAAGACGATTCTGTCTGTAAAAAGTTGATAATTTTTTTATATAAATGACCTTCAAATTTTATTTTAAAGTTTCACGCAAGAATAAAATATTCGTTTCAGTTGACTACAATTGTTACGAGACATACGCTGCAAAAGTGCTTGAATAATTACTGCGACAAACTGGACAAACTCCATTCATTCTTTCAAGACAATCCAGACAGACAGCAACATGACCGCAGGGGATTAGGATAACTTCACGTGGATTTGTTAAGCAAACGACACAAATGTGGAGATCTGAATTCCCATTGTTCCGATCATTTTGAATGGTCGTTCTTTCTGCTCGATCACGAAGAATCCTTCCACGCATTTTTTTCAGTTCATACGCTTTCCAAAGTTTCATACCCTTTCGAATTGCGAAAATTGTGGTGACTCCGTAAAAAATGTAAGCGATGATTCTTATAGCCCTCCTATCACTGATCATGTCGTCGATCACACCTGTCGGAAATAAGAAATTTAGGAACAATATTTACGAT
Source organism: Bilobella aurantiaca (assembly GCA_021029175.1). NCBI lineage: Eukaryota > Metazoa > Arthropoda > Collembola > Poduromorpha > Neanuridae > Bilobella > Bilobella aurantiaca. The sequence goes on from VYYI01001125.1 coordinate 19,864, forward strand.
TAAACTCTTATTTTTATTTCCAATTCCAATGAGCATATAATATTTGTAAAGGAAAATTAACTTACGCTCCAACGGGTGAGTTGAAAGAATATAAGGAGAGTTCGGTTTGTCCATTGCCATGCTAAGTCTGAGCTTGCCAGATTGAAGAGAAAGTTGCCCAATCGCTGTAACATTGGTGTCCACTGAAAGTAATTTCTCTGTAGTTTCTATGCCTGTAGTCGTACTACCCATGAAATATCCCAACACTGTTGAAGCAAATCCAGCTGATGAAGGAGCGAACTTCGTCGAAACCGTTGATAGTAGATTCTTCCTTATCGCTTGCAAAGGATCGACAACTTCTACTATCATGTCACTGGTTTGTGATGGGCTTCTCAGGCCGAACGGAACATCGTTTAGTGTAGTACCAATTTGACGGACTGAGCCTCCCCTGAACAGGATTGGAACTTTATGTCATGACGACTTTGTAGACTAAATCAATATCTAGTTACCAGAATCCATTCCCATATCTCCGCATACTGTGCTCGCTGAGGGAAATCATTTGCACCACACCAACATGCCCTGTTTCGCTTTTGATAGTTTGGCTTCCTATTTGTTTGACAGCCCCTCGAACAGCAACATAAGGTATCATATTGCCTTTGTTGGCATTCAAAAGATTCTGCAATGATGAACCGACTTCTACGCTTGGCGCATTCTAAAAAGCAATACTTATATTAACACTATGTAGCAAATACTAAGAAATTTTCAAACTATGTTAACCTGTAAATTACGAATAATTTCATTATCCTTAGTAGAAAGATAGTAGACCAATGATCCAATAACAGAACTAGCTGCCAAAATGCCGCTGTTCAGATCTAGCCACTCGAAATCCATTCTGCCCAGAGCTGCGCAACTTCAGAAATAGAAAACGCGACCAGCGTGGCTAAATCCAATGACTGACTCTTTTTCGTTTAGACTACATTGACATTCACTTCCCGCGAGAGTATATTTTCCGGCCAGCATAAACGCATGGTTTGAGTAGACAAATCATCTGAAAACGAAAATCAGGGTTAGAGTACGGTATCGGGGGAACTGGGAAGTTTTCAGTAAGCTTTCCTATTCAAAGGTTCGGTTTTAAAAGTCTTCGCGCAGGGAGAAATCCACCTCTACTGGCTGCGCAGTGAATACCTCCCGGTGCCCCAGAAAACGTCCTCTAACCAAAATCAGAGTATGGCCCTTAAAACATATCATCTTTGTAGTAGATTATTCCAACATTCACTTACATTTCTTACTTGTGGTATGTTTGCGCGCAGTTAGAATTGTCGGCTCACTTGAGATGAACGATTAATAATTTAGAAAGCGCAGAGCTCCGCGAGTCCCGATCCCGACAGCGACGATAGCCTTATACAAATTTATATTGATACTTTTACTGTTACTTTTTCATGACGGAAACCAAGCAATAGGTGTAAGTGGAACTCGGAAACTCAATTAGAGAAGAATCCTTATTCGTTGTTTTTCTTTCACATTAGAATGTGCTTCGTGCAAATGGCTTGAACGATTAATTTAACTTAATTAACGACAGTCCCTCCCTAACCACTAACCCGTATTAAATTGAGAACATTTAAAAACACTAATTCCTAAAAGACTTTCCTGTACGTGTTGAATCGAATCAGAAGAATTCTCACATCTCATCTTCTCATCTCACTCAAGACCACTGATGCTAAGAAAGTAGCGGCACTACCACGCAACCGCTCCTGCGAGAAGTAGTGGAGGAGCGGCGCTACCCCGCTCCTAAAAATTGACCCAGCCCCTCCGCTCCGCTCCCGCTCCTTTTCGAAGTAGCGGAGGGGCGGCGCTACTCCGCTCCAGCGGTAGTGGTTAAGCGCCGCTACTGGCTTAAATTATACACAAAATTTCAGTATTAAATTAAAGTTTAGTATTATTAATTAAAGAATAAAAGACAGACCGATTTTTCGGTTTTGAGGGTCATTGATATAAGGATGAAGGATATGGGGTCACTTATTTGGTCCTTGAAATTATCATAATTTTTTGGTTTCATGCAAAACTAGCAAAAATATGACCAA
>VYYI01001126.1:0-21910 GCA_021029175.1 Bilobella aurantiaca
TATACCGACGACCCGAGGCTTGCAGTGAAGAAAATATGGTACTCGAAAGGTATTTTGGTAATTGGAGGGACTGCTGGACAAGTCGTCGTGATTGACACTCAAGGCAGCACTGATGAAAAAGTAGAAGTAAGTTCTCTAATAACCGCACCGTTTGCGTTTATTTGCGTAGGGCTGTAACTGTATGTGAATTTTAGCTCCAGCCCACTACCTGTAATTTGACTCCGCCAGAATTCACTTGGAAGGGACACTCACCTTTAACTTACACATATTCTCCAAATGCCAATGTAAAGGCTTTACTACAAATTCACCCACCGGCAGCCATTACTGCTATGGATTCTACTGGAGATCTTATTGCAGCCGGAACTGCGCATGGGCTATGTGTCCTGGAGCTAAAAACTAAAACTATAGTCTTAGTAAAATCTACACTAGGAGGCGGTAAAGAAAAAATGTCATACACTCCTAGAGCTTATGTTGTGTAATGTGTAGTGAATTTTATTTACCTTTTTTCTCTCTAGAACTACTTGCCGCTGGGGAAGGTCCAATATCTCGTAGGAAGTCTATCAAGAAATCTTTACGAGAATCATTCCGTAGGTTACGGAAAGGGAGAAGTGGAGTCGCTGCAAACGTTAACGCTGCCTCGAAACCAGTTGAAAGAGCCGTAGAAGCTCGGAGTCCGGAACTTAGCGGCATGATTCGTACTTTATCATTTAGTCAAGGGAATTTAATCAGTCGTAAGTGTAAGAATTTGAAATATTCCTTCTACTTACCTGGCTTTAATTTATAATTATGAATTGTTTTAGATACATCTCCCTCTCGTCTGCTGATGGCAGGTACAGCGGCCGGAACCATATTTCTATATACAGTGACCAATGCCATTAGAATCGCCAAAGAAATCCAGCTGAAGCACGGTGCTCCCGTCCTCTCAATCATTGTCCTTGATTCCAATTCAAATCCAATTCATCCACAAAGCAGTCCTCCTCACAAACTTCTGGTTACTTCGGAAGAACAAATCAAAATATTCAGTCTACCAAATCTAAGGCATCTTGGAAAACTAAAAGTGACCGCTCATGAGGGAGTACGAATACGTAAAGTCGGTGTTATCGGGGATACCTTACTAGTATTAAGCAACTCCGGAGAAGTTGCTGTATTGGCGGCAAGAGATATGCGACGACTCGGCAAGGGCGAATGTTGCCGTAATGGTGACATAAGGTATTGGACTCCGACCTTATTTTTCCTTTTGAAGCATTAATTAGAACTTTTCTCATTAGTGGAATGAGTTCGTTGGTATTTACACCTTCCGGAGCTTTATTCATGTCAAGTTGTAGTGAATTGGAAGGCATTAAAATGGTGACTGGTGGTGTTGCTGACTTGGCGCTTCCTGAAGAAGGGGACATTACAATTGACGAAGTCATAGATCACACTGGAACAAGGTAGGGAAGCCTTCCTTGTGCTTGGACTGATATTGGAAATTAACTTTTATTTGTTGTTCTTTTTAGCATCGTAACTGAAGCGTTGTCACCGTTCGGACAACAGGGTTCTCATCCACCACAGAATACGAGAATGACACCAGAACCTGGAGAAACCTTGATAGAATAGCAAGTATTAATTGACAGACGGCTTTCCTTAACTTAACAATTGGAGTCTTTTATTTTATTCATGCTGTATGCACAATAAGCGTAACGTTTGTCTAGTTTAGTATGATTCAATGGCGATGGTGTTGGGGATTTGCATGTATGAACTTTAGATTTGGTTTTGTACTTTCATCATCTAATTAGCATAGATAAAAATTGTATGCAGCAGTCATTAAACATTGTGAACGTATCCTCGCAACTGCATAAATTATAATGAACGTATAAAGTCAGGGGAACGCGTGTACCGCTAAAGTTAGCTAACCAATAGTGCCTGACCTGAAAATTTTCTTACGCAGGTTATTTTGTAGTACTATTCAGTAATTTTTTTGTTTTCACTGGAGAAGCATTTAAAATTGTTCGGCCAGCATTTTCGTGTTGCTGGACGCGTTACTCAATTAATTTGTGTCTAAAAATTCGTTCCTAAATGGTTTTGCCGAAAGGTGAAAATGGCGAGACACCAGTTCGAGGCCGAACTCGCGGAACGGCTCGCGATCCCCGATTGCACATGTCAATGTCGGAAGCTCGGAGCCTTGACGCTAGCAAGTCGGATTCCAGTGACGAGGAAAAGTCAGGGGTGGACAACATTAATCCTATTGTTCAATCTCTAAAGGATACATTAGCAAAAGGTGAAGATGAGGACAAGAAAGCAAAATGGCTCGAGCGGGATACTAAGTATAAGCAGCGTCGGTTGGACGATTACGACACCGTTCGCACCACGGAGGGTCAGAGAAAGGTAGGTTCCTGCGGAGAAGCGATTCGGCTCGCCTCCAACTACTTCCGTGTTCAGAAGAAGGGTCAATGGCGTCTCTACCACTACCACGCGGCGTTTGACCCGGAAATCCAAGTAACGCGCGAGAAGAAATTCCTGATGCGGCCATTTTGTGGTAAGGGACCAGGAAAGCTTGGCGTCTTCATCTTCGATGGACATTCCCTCTGGACAACGCTCCCTTTGTCACCCGAAAAAGAGAAATCCGTTGACCTCCAAGGGTCCACGAAAGACGGGACCCCTGTAGGGATCCAGCTCAAGTTGGTTGGGGAATTGGAGCCTGGGGATGTCATGTACTTGCAATTCTACTCGATTGTAGTGCGCAAGTGCCTAGAAATCCTGAAATTGGACCTCATGGGGCGACACTACTATGACCATACTGCCAGTGTACGATTGGACCAACATCGCTTGGAACTTTGGCCAGGATTTATGACCTCTATGCGCCAACATGACGCTGGTCTCCTCTATTGTGTTGAAATAACGCATAAGGTCATTCGCATGGATACGGTATTCGACTACATGACGGAAATTCGGAGGGACTTGGAAAGGAATCGAGGTTGTTCAATGGACGAAGTCAAAGAAGCGATTAAGAAGGAGCTTATAGGAATCATTGTTCTAACTTCATACAATAATTTGACGTATCGAATCGATGATGTCGCTTGGACTGAAACTGCAAGCTCAACGTTTTTGCGTGGGCAGGACAAGGAAGTTTCTTACCTGGATTATTTCAAGCAAAGGTAAGCAAAACTTTTGTGAAAAAGAGTAAATTACCTGAACCAGAATTGCCAATTTTTTTAACTTTGTTGCATAGTAATTAGGTGATCAATATCGTTCTTTCGTGTTACCTCCAGGTACGACGTAACGATTTGTGTTCCCAAACAACCGATGCTCGTATCCAATCCCAAGAAAGCTGATATTCGCCGTGGGCACAAAACACCCTACAAATTAGTACCCGAACTGTGTCGCATGACTGGAATGAGCGACAAGCTACGACAAAATTTTACGCTGACGCGAGATATGGGACGGTATCTTTTTCAACCACCACAAGAGAAGGTTCAAGCGATTGGAAATTTTATCAAGCGGCTCAAGTCGACCACAGAGGTATGCGCTCTTAAGGACAACTTTTTAACATCTAAATCATCGCCTTTTATCGTTTTTTTTTAAATTTTACGTTTTGCTTTAACGTGTTGCTTAGTTTTATTTCAGTTAGAAAATATTTTTTTTTGTATTTCAGGCACAGGAAGAAATGCATAGTTGGGGATTGAACTTGACTTCTGAGTTGGTGGAATTTGATGGGCGTGTCATTCCTAAGGAAGGAATTGTATTTGGAGGCGGAGCCATTTTTCCAGCTAATGAAAAGGCAGATTTTACCATGGCCTTTCGATGTACGTTGGAAATCTGTATTTCAATTCTAATCGTTGAAGTCACGCAGTTTTCGTTTTCAGCAAATAGAATGGTGACATCAGCCGCTTTGAGTCGCTGGGTTCTTATCGTCCCACAAAAGGAAATGCAAAATATTGACAATTTAATTCGAACAATGAACAACGTGGGGCGCCCTCTCGGATTCGATATTCAGCAGCCCATGGAAATGTAAATCAAGATTAAATCTAAGATTTAGCTTTTAATTTTTTTTAAGTTGACTTCTTTTTATTTCCAGGGTTCGTTTGAATTCGGCTTCTCCGAATAGTTATGCTGAAGCAATTAAAAACGCTGTTACGCTGCATGGAGGTAAAATGCAGTTGATTTTTGTCGTCTTGCCCAATAACAGCCTGGAAACGTACAGTGCTGTGAAGAGGCGGTGCTACGTGGATTATGGGCGTGAGTAGACAATTTTTAAAGATGTTTTAATAGGTTATATTCTTAAATATTATATTAAATGACATTTAAACCAATATTAAGCATTAATTGTTCCTAAACTAATGTAACTTGAACCTGTTTTTTTTTTCACAGTTCCGTCCCAATGCTTCCTTTCAAAGAATTTACGGTCGAAAGGATTGATGTCGATTGCTACTAAGGTCGTAATTCAAATGAACGCCAAACTAGGTGGAGAGCCCTGGAATATTAAAATTCCACTCAAAGTATGGTTTTGATGAAAGATTGCATTCGTTTAAAAAAAATACTTGAAAAAGGAATTGAAAAAAAAAACTTTAAATAAACTGAAATTAAAAAAAAAAAACAATTTCTAGGGACTCATGGCTGTCGGATTCGATATTCATAAAGCCAAAGTTGGATCCAAGGGCTCGACTGTTGGCGCAATGGTTTGTACCACCAGCGATTCGCACGGTAGCTACTACTCTTGTGCCTCATTTTCCAGTTCCATTGAAGATATGTCGAGCAATATGGCGCAGGATATTACGAGTAATTCTTGTTTTAGAACTAATTAGTTAATTATTTTTTAACTAATTACACCTACAACTTACTGTAATTAATCGAAAATCTTCACAGAATGCATACATGCCTGGAAGAAAGCGAGTGGGACGCTTCCAGCCCGCATTATTTTCTACAGAGATGGTGTAGGGGAGGGGCAGCTCAACTACATCTATACCACGGAATTGGAATCAATTAAGGTATACCCCCAACAAAATTTAGTGAATAATTAATTATTATAATTATAAATTATTAATTAATATGAATTATTTTGATAATTTTAACGCCGCTGACACACCGCAGGCAAGACTGGTATCACTGTACGAGGAACTGAGCAGTGACACGCCCAAGTTCACGTTCATCGTTTGTACCAAAAGGATAAATACGCGTCTTTTCGTAAAGGAACGCAACGGCTACGATAACCCTCCTCCAGGAACGGTTGCGGACAATGCAGTTACAGTGCCCGAAAGGTATAGCGACTAATTAGCGAAACTTAAGAATTATTAATTGCTAATTATCTAAAGATTATAATTATTATTATTGTTACCAAAATGTTCAGGTATGACTTCTTCTTGCTCTCTCATGCCGGCCGGCAAGGAACGGTTTCGCCAACAAGCTACAACGTCCTCTGGGATAGAAATCAATTGGATCCTGACAAGATCCAACGCCTCACCTACAAGTTTTGTCACTTGTACTACAATTGGTCTGGAGGAATTAGCATTCCAGCGGTGGTCCAGTATGCTCACAAATTAGCATTCATTACTGGAAATTCGCTTCACTCCGACGCCAGCAGCAAATTGAGCTACCTGTTGTACTACCTCTGAACGCTGGCCTTGATTCAAGAATCTTTTTTGCTTAGAGGAATTTTTTGTTTCATCAAACGTTTTCTTTGAAAATGATTCTCTGATAGCGTTTAACTGTAAAATTGTCAGGTTGAAAAAGTTTCACGCTGCACGCTTTCCAGGTGCTTCGTAAGGCACTGTTCGATTGTTAAACTTTTACTTTTTAAGCTTTAGTTAATTTGTTGGTTTTTAATTATGCAGTAATGTCGTTAGATATGTATTGTAGTCAACTGCACTGGTTGTACATATTTTTAAATTATCAGAAATACAAGTTGTTGTAATTTGATCGTTCTACTTCATTATTGTTCCCACTCAACGCCATTTTGAAATTTTTCGAAAATGTTGGTCGGTTTGGCAAACGTTTTAGCGTATCATGTTTGGTTTTGCTTTCAGGATAAATTTCGATAACCATATTCAAAATTATTTAAGTCATAAGTCAGAATTCAAAATGCCCAATCCTCCTCATCAGCATCCCTCTCAGTCTCAACAAGACAGTGGAAAAATAAGGGCTTCCAGCGTAAGTCCAGCACGGGAATTCGAAAAGCTGCGGAGTTCGCTTGCAAGGGCAGATGCTGCCAATAGGAAAGCTCGGCCAAGGTCGCACTCACCTTTGACCCGTACAACCAAACGGCCAGAATCGCAAGCTCCAAAATCTGTTCCAGCTGACGTAACCGTGACACAAGTAACCCCTTCCCCTTCGACAGGGCCCACTGGATGTGCTCCTCAAAATTTGTTAAAGGAAGAATATATTTATAGCTACGATTACTTCCAGTATCGGATCCAAATTTTACTTCACAAGACGAGAACTTCCGGTCTATCAGAGCGCATTCTCGTTCTCTTCACCGCCAATGACCTTGAATCAATGGATGGCTTCCCCGTCGTAAAGAACAAAACGTGGTGCAAAGATTGCAACTACCTGGAGTCCATTATTTCCAAATTCAAGTCACCCAAGGACCAGGGTGGGCACTTGGTCCGTGTCAAGGTGGGTACTTGGGAAGAGTGGATGAGTCCCAGCAACCCTTATCGACTTGACAAGGTCATCCGACTCAAGTCCATTCCCACGATCATGGTCTGGGGTACCGAGGAGCGATTGGCTGGGAGGGACGTTTTTGATGTCAATCAATTAGTAACCATATTTGATGAAAGCAATGAAGACGACCCTTGGCAAAGGAACAAATAATACAAAACGTCTTCGATTTCAAGAATCCCAATCCCAACCAGTAGATTTTTATAAAAAACAAAATCAATTGTTAGAATAGAAATGAAGTCGATTGGTTTAATTATTGAAAATTTAGTTAATAACTTATGTACCCCTTAATAAAAATCGTACCTCTAATGATGCTTTTGGATGCGCCTTTGAATATACATTAGTACATCACATATTAGGCAGTTAGCCGGACTATTTTTTATTTTTAGGCTTTAGCTTTGTAAAACAAGTAAAAATAAAGATAAAGCGACCGATAGTTAGCAGAATATTTTTATAAAATATGTTAAAAAAAAAACAAGTGACGTAAAAATGGCGTGTTTACGTCTCTCGCATCAATTTTCAAGTTGGACGAAATTCCCAATTGCATAAACATGAATGCATTCTAAGCTTACCTTCCATCCGGACACTAAACATGAGCAGAAGAGGTATAATTAAAATTATTACTGCCTATTATTTAGAAGCATATTAATTTTAAAACAATTAAATTAAGGAAATTTAAGTAATTTAACTATCTTTATTTTGTTGGTTATTTAATTATTACATATTCCGTTGTTTAATTAAGTTAAATAAAATGGAGAAAGTATTTGAAGAAAATTTAGAGAAGGGAAAGTCCATGTATCAGATCCAATTTGGACTGTCAAATTATAGGCGGGAAATTCATGCATGCATTAATAAACAAACAATTTTATAATTTTCTGTGTTTTATAATTAGAAAATTAAACTTTTAATTATTTAAATAAGTAAACAATAGTTATCTTAATTCACTATAATAATTAAGATAATTTTAATGTTAATTTTTAATGTGTTTGGAATAACACAGTGAGATAATTTGTTATAAAATATAAAATGAAGCTCTAACGACTGGTATTTAGCGGTTTGATTTGTGTATGTAAAGTAAATCAATGAAAGATTAGAGAATTACCTAATTGAATTTTGATAACATCCTATCGTTGTTTTTTAGGACGACGCTTCCAGCGATTTGCATTGGGTCGGTCAGAGCCGGACCTTAACAAGTCTTACGAGAAATCGATGCTGATAGTGCCAGAATATGGTTCCAAACATTTTCAAACAGGAAAATCAGCTTCGTCGATGGACGCTCTCAAGGGTGTGGTCCAAAGAAATCTATACGTCTTTGGAACAACATTTCGCCTCGGAGCACAGGCTATACTCCTTTCTTGGCATTACAAAGCTCTTCTTGGATAAGTTGCATCTCTGGAGGGATGATTACGCTTTTCAAAGTCCTGCAACTGGAAAGTATAAAAAGGTGTTATCTTTTTCTAATATTTATTATCGGTTAAATTTGTAAGTCCACGCAGCGGTCAGCGGTGGCGGTTTTAAGGACAAGCATTTTTGTGCCATCTTACCTATTCTTTACAACATTCTTGATGATGTCTTCTGTTTTGTATTTCAGGTTGTATTTGTCCAAGTTATCAAATCGACGTGGAATGAGGCCGGGAAAAAATTAATTCTGACTGTGTTACAAATTAAAGTTGCAGAAACAGCAAGTGAGGTAAAAGACCGAATTGGACTCCTAGTGGCGTATACAGATCTTGGTGAAGTGATGCGTGAAGTCATCGACAAAGGAGACTACCTGGCTCTTTGGGGATGTTTCAACACTGAATACTTTGGCATTAGTATCGAAGGAATGGATATAGTAAAACTAAATTCCAGGCACAATACATCCGAACAAATTTCGCTGATTCAGTATCGTCATATCGTAAGTATATGGATAATACTTTTTATGGATTCAATTTTGGTATGAACAGTGGAGTATAAGGGTACAGAAAACTGTCACCTCAGATACAGAAAAGTGCTACCTTGAGGTGACAGAAAACTGTCACCTGGGGTACAGAAAACTCGCGATTGTGGACAATGGTTGTATATACGCCGAAAACCGAGAACTTTTGGATTTATCACTTTGCTCAGAAATAGATGGACGCGGTACGAGTACGAGTGTGTTTTCTCATTTTTCAGTGTGTTTCAAACCACGTGATAAGGTGACAGTTTTCTGTCACCTCAAGGTAGCAGTTTTCTGTATACCCTTATACTGATGAATACGAAATTACTGGTATAACATGATGTCTCCGACTTCCAGCGTGAATTTGCATACCCTATGAGTGGCAACGGAATTATTTCGAATGATGCGAAGCGAGCCGGCGTGGATGTTATTTTCTCTAATCATCAAGACACACACCTTGATCAAGTTTATCTTCGCTTAGTGGCATCAAGGAAATTGTGCACCTTGAACCCAAGCAACATCGTTAATGACGACTCGTTCGACGATTTGGAAACGGGGATGGAGCCGCTTGTTAACGGCCATTTTCATAACTCCACGCAATCCCATATAAATTTACCGCAAGGTTCTATCTTAGGAGTGCTGGAAAAAGAACCAATTGCATCCTCACCTCATCCTTCCAATGATCTACCGAAATCCCCATCTTCCACTTCCACTAATATACCGTTAGCACCTGTCTCCAAATCTCTTCAGAACAAAACAATCGCATCAACTTCGACGTGTTCTATTGGAAACGGAAATCAAGGTAATTAAGTGACACTGCTCGGCTTTACTTACTGTAGTCTTTTAATTCTCTTAATGTCATACCAAAATGTATTACATAACTTTGCGCTAGGAGGAGTATGCGATACTCATGCCGATCCTTCTTCAGCTTTGCCTCCACCCGATGGGGATGATGGGATGGACATTGATCCGAATTCCTCCATCTCGCCAACTGTCGAAACAGAAGATGAACCTGTTCAGAATGAACCAACCTCCCAATTATTTTTCGAAGAAGGTGGCTTGACGCAGGAGTTCGAATTTCAGTGACTACTGATACATATGCTGAATTATGTCATGGAAAAGACTGAAACTGAGATCCGATAATATGAATACGAAACTTCTTCTGCATTATTTACTCAAGACAGCACCACAGCTAAGAATTTACTCTATTATATCTATTTATTCCCTATTCATTCATATATTTTTGCCTTTTGTAAGTTTGTAACTTTATTAAGGCTGTAATAGGAAATATACGAATTTATTTTGCATTTACCCATTTTTCTTCACTTCAACAATTCACTCATACGGATTTTATTTGGCGAAAATAATGATCAAATGATCACTTCCAAAACATTGGTTGTAGACTTTATTGCACGAAGCTTTGTCATCTAAGAAGGAGAAGGGATAGTAAAAATTAACTGTAGACTACAATTTTCCTAAATGAATAAATAACAGTTAACAAAGTATAAGACTATTATAGCTATAGTATTAAAGCTAGACGCTTCTCTCTCTCTCTCAGTCAAAAGCGATTTGGCATAACCTTACATTTGAGCTTCTGCTGTCACTAATACTAATAGCCTCTTCCTTTACTTTCATGTCACAATAATTCTAACCAAATACCATCTAACAGGAAATAATAGATAATTAGTTTCCTACTGAAAATGAAAGTAGGCTAGAAGTTTAAAATTCGTAGTTGCAAAGCCTAAAGAGATCATAGCGTGCTCGTTTTTCCATTTTTTTTTATATTTGAAGTTACTATGAAACATCGAAGGGTTACTAATAACCTATCTGCACACAATCTTACGCAATCTTAGAACTAATTGTAGTGGAACAAATAATTACCTGAATTAGTACTTATTATAAATACTTATTAGTGAAAATTGAAAAATAAATTTGCTTGGTCTTTAGTGACTACCGGGCCTAGACCAGAAACTTTCACCTGCCTTTGTAAAATCAAGTGCATAGTGCATTACCACAAAATATCATTTTGTCTCCCTACTTTTTAACTTACTATCCTAACTGCAAAACAAGTTTGAATACTGTTTAAACTAATTGCATGAGGTCACCAGTCTCATGAATTCAAGTGTAGTGGGAATAACCATGTAATTCTGTGTAACAATTTTATTTTTATTGACTAACTGCAACCACACGCTTCGACAATCATGTCCTCGTAGTTCTTGAGGACCACTTTCTCCGAAGCGTCGTTGTAGAGGAGGGAAAGGCCGCTGTATTTCGTTGGAACACAGCAGGGAGGGGGTACTTGCTGCGGATTCATGGAATTGACTAAGGCTTGGATGACCGCATGGTTCGTCGCATTGAGATGCTCCGCCATTGGAAATGGACACTCACCCGAGCAAATGTAGGCCTCGTATCCTGGAAAATATGAAAGAACTTATTGTAATTCTCATCTATTTCAGTATATTTTCCAAAAAAAAATATCTGGACAAAAATAAGACACTTACCTGGAGGGGCTACTATCCAATCGTTCCAACCAACATCTGCAAAATCGACAAACATTTTTCTTCGAGCGCATAGCTTTCTTTTGCCATTTTTTGTTCGATGTTTTTTTCTATTTCTTCGTTCCGCCACAGCAGAGCGATACTGACGTGACAGTGTTTTGGCATCTCTTGTTTTACGATTGTGAGCTCCATCGTCAGAGTAAGTAAATAACGTTGGACTGAAAAAATAGACTTCGTTAATACTAGCTTAAATTAACTGAATCTTAATCAAGTTGGAAGTTAAAGTTTTATTTTTGTTTTTAACAATTTGAGCAAACAAACCCAAGTAACTGAGAATAATGAAAATTAAATCAGCAACAATTAAATGACTCTGAATTAAGAATCGGCAACAACGATCAATTGCCTAAAGACAATACACTCGCATTAACTAACGCGACTTACAAACGATACGTATTTGACAGAAAAACTGTCTTAGGAAATTATTGGGGAACTTCTTTTGGAAAATAGTGTTAACTTCTTAAACGGTTTACATAAATCCAAGTACTTATCCTGAGGAAAATTTACGCGTATGTGTAGAAAATTTTCCAAAATTTACCTCTCTGAATAATTGGTTATATCCCAGGTCCATTTAATTTCTTTCCCATCGACACTGTCGAAGATTTGCACAATAAGCCCTCTATTTAATTTGTCCTTAGAGCTTATCCACCTCGACACGGCTGGAAAGACGTCGAGCGTTAAACTGAACACGTCGCTTTTACGCTTATTCAAGTCAATAAACTTAGAATCCACCGGATACATGAAGGGTTCGTTTCCCTGGAACTTAACTACGTCGCTAATTATCACTCTCACTTTGAGGTCAGCGCCATGTGTCCTACTTGGGGCAATGTCTGCGTAATTGTTCAGAAGGAGGGTTCGGTTGATGGGGATGCGGAGTTCTGCTCCAGTGACCTCTTCCCCAGGGGGAATGGAACTGAGGTCGAAGCGGAGTTGCGCAGAAGAGGCGTAGAACGTTCTAACTGTATTGGCGGTCCTGGTATGTCGCCCAGGGAGGTGTAGGTTGGAGGTCGGGAGATCCAGACCGGTTTGGATCTTGTACAAGTCAGCCAAGTAGCGGGGGATCTACAGTAGAATAACGAATTTAAACAATTGAAAAGCACTTGCTCCGCTTTGATAAATGATCCAAATTGAGCTTTGGAATCCAGAGATCTTTTGATCCAAAGATCTGTGGCGTGCCGCATTCTATCCCACCAATCAAAAACAAGGATTGCCTTGAAAAAATGTTGCTCACCTTAACGGAGGACTTTTGCTTTAGAGGGCGTTTCTCCATTCCAAAACGCTGCAGAAAATGGGATTCTAGCCTCTGTAGCACTGCAGGGTCAACTGTACGAGTAACTTCAATGTCTGGAAGATGACACAAATACAAAATTTTACCAATTCCTTAAAATTATGACCGTTTTCTTAATGACTGATTCTGTATTTCCACTTAAGTTTAAGGCAATTTACCTTCTTCAGAGTTATAACCAGGAATGTACTGGATAATGGAGAAGATGGCGATCCAAAAAATTGGTGATCTGTCAAAAGATAAAAATTAATTGCGCATAATCTTCAAAGAATATTTCTTGTAATTTAAGGAAAGATGATTTCCGCAGAATACTTTACGAAATACGCTTATTTATTAACATAGTGTGTCCCACAGCATTGTTTTTTTTAGACGACAGACAGAAATACATAAACAAAGAGGATAGCAGGATTAATGGTTTGTCACTTAAGAAAGCGTCTGGTTAGAATATTCCGATCTAACAGTAAGAAACTTATCTTTGATAACGCTAATTTTTAGCATCAAGTGCTTTACAGGTGCGAAATCTGGTTTTAGCCAGTTCGCTCAGTGAAAAAAATATTTAAATCACTGTTTGTGTTTACATCTTTCATTTCCATTTTAATTGATTTGAGGGTGGGTCCTAAGGTTTCTGTTCTGTATTCCATCTTGTTCTCTAATTAGGCCTTGACTCTAGATGAATTGTTTTCATTAGCGCCCAGTCCAAAAGGAACAAAAGCATTATTTCTTCTGTTCTCAATTCAAGTTATGAAGGATCATTAACGTAATAATTCCGAAGGCGGTATCCTTTCTACTTCTGAAGAATAGGACAGTGAAGCTGAGCTGGATGAATTGTGTTCGTAAGGAAAGAGTTCCAAGGGGTAGGGGGTCCCTTAAGAGAATGTTTTAATGCCCTTAACGCCCTGTTAAATAGACAGCACTCCGTAGCAAAACTAACAAGAGTACAGAGGGGGTACTTTTATTAACTTCTCAAATTCAACCCCCGCTTGCTTAATTTCATGAAAGGTCTTATTTAAAGTGCATAAGCTATGAATCCTAATAACCTAAAGCAAAATGAAAGCTTTTGCAAAAATTTAGAAAATTTTGGAGAAAATAGTTTCAATTTTTTTTTCAAAATACAAGTTTCATGTTTTCAATATAACCTTAATTTGTTTTTGAGCAAGAGCAAGGAATAGTGTACCTTGGCTTCATTTGTAAGAATTCTCTCCAGACACCTTATATCCGTAAATTGATGGTAGATGCTTATTAAATCGGATGAGCAAGGACTCTAGGTGGCATTTGGTGGCTCAATTGTTGAAAGATGTCCTGCGAAGCCGTTCCATTCATTCCAATTCTTTTCGGCTTCCTTTGACGCTCCACTTATTCTTGACAACTTAACTTTGTTTTCAGTACTCTTGACAATGACGAGTCAAAAATGGAACAGTGGAGATGGCCAACAATAGGAATCAAAATGAACAATCAGTAACACACACACGCTCACGGCGGGGGACAAAGGGGATGATTTTGTGAAGCACACAAGTTCTATGGGGCGTGGAAAAGCACAGAATGCTTCGAAGCCACGAAATCGCTTTTCAAACTACCTTTTCAAACAGTTCGACGTCAAACTTCCAGTACTGTTTAGCAATGTCCTCAAGGTTCAAAATTGCAAGGAAACTGCAAATCCGGCTCATCTCACGGGCTTTAACATCACCAAAAGCCGCCGTTGACACTTCCCAAGCTTCCTTTTGATGCACTGAGGAGTCTTCATGAATTCCAGAAAATGTTTTGAACTTGAAATTGAACCCACTTGAAATGCAGAAAAGTATGGAGAAATGGGTCAAAATGGCCTTTTGCTCCAGAATAGTGGAGCTGCTGAGATGAGTTTGAGCTCAAGTGGAGAAAGTAGCTTTCTCCTGAGAATCCCTCACGATTTCCCTTTCACTTCTGATGTGGGTTAGGTTCACTATTTAGATTTGAGACAAGTCGGAGATCGACTGGAGGAAAATATTTTTAGATTTGAGACAAGTCAGAGATCGACTGGAGGAATTTATTTTAAGATTTGAGTCAAGTCGAGAAAAGCAGGTATTTTGAGCTCAAGTGGAGAAAGTAGCTTTCTCCTGAGAATCCCTCACGATTTCCCTTTCACTTCTGATGTGGATTAGGTTCACTAATTGATTTCCTCTGACTAAGACGTCCATGGACACGTATCTCCTGCCTGGCTTCAATTGGTACTTAGACTGAAGTGTTGTGCTGGGGCCACGCTGTCTCGGTGGGTCTAATAATAAGAAAAGGAAACAAAAAATGTGGAAATGCTTTTGAGGAAGGGAGGTATTGTTAAATTGAACAGAAACTTGGCCCTAACTTTCCACCCCACGGTTAGCGTGTAATTGTTAAGAATAGGATTTGTTTAAGGATGGGCATCAGAAGTCCCTCAAGACAAAGGGAGTAGGGCTTATCCCAGGTGTGGCTATAGGAAAGTGCCGGAAAGCAGGTGAGTTGCAGGTGGGTTAAGTGCTATGATTCTTCCCCAGCTTAGCTTGCCCGTGGGATGAATTCCTTCAAAGGGAAATGCTTGGACACTAATAAGGCAAAACCCTCCTCTCCAGTCTCCAGGAATCCCTCAAGAAAAATGAGATCAACTGGACCAAAATATTTTTAGATTTGAGACAAGTCGGAGATCGACTGGAGGAAAATATTTTTAGATTTGAGACAAGTCAGAGATCGACTGGAGGAATTTATTTTAAGATTTGAGTCAAGTCGAGAAAAGCAGGTATACAACTGAAGGAGAACTTTTTTTTAGATTTTATAATTTGAACTAGAGTCTCGAAAGAATTTATTTTTATAACTCAAACTTCTATGGACAGGACACGGGGAGGAATCTTCTCTTGATTTCTTCAATACTTGCCACTTTCACTTTAAAATTTGAAATTGACAAAATTTGTTATGCTGAGCTTTCTTTCTGAGGGTGTCAAAACTTTTTCTTACGCCTTTACAGTTCCCATTTTAACCTAGCAAGACAATGCATGCCTGATTTGCAGTAAATTGTGAGCATTAGATGATTTGAGAAAGCATTATTGTCAAATTCTTTAATACTGTCAGAGGGTGTAGGCGTAGATTTCGTGAGAAGAGATTTTTAAAAAAGTTAAAAAAGAATCAAAAATATTTTTCTTTTTTAAATGTAAGGTGAAATGTTGGAAAACCCTGGTTTGTAATTTAGCCTCCCGTGACATGTCATCCTTGTTCATCCCTTCGTCAGCAGTGAAGCAAGAAAGATGAGCACTTTGAGAGAGCTTTTTGCCCTTAGGTAAAAAAAAATGTAACAAAGATGTAAGTGAGTGATAGGTTTTGTTCAGAAAATGTGTTAATGGAAGTCGTAGAAACGACGGATGAGCTATGCTTTCCAGTTTCCCTTCAAACTGATTCACTATTCCTTGTTTTTCAAATAGGTTTTAGGGTATTTTGACCCAAAGCACTTTTGTATCAGTATTTTTGACAAGTTGGACTTTTTGGAAAACAAGAGGGGAGATAATTAAGACGAGGTAGGTCACGCCGAAGGTGGAAAATATACATGTATCCATTACCATAACGCTTGGACTGGGAAAATTTGAGGGTCTCTCGAAGAGCCCTTGAATTCATTGACTTCGTTGTCACAAAGGGCTCTCCGAGGCTTCCCTTGCTACTATGTGAGGGCAGAGCAAGGCCCTGAAGGTTGTTTTAAAATTTTGAAATAAAGGAAAAGTAAATCCTTAATTATAAGAAAAAAAACACTTTTCTACCTTGTAAGTGTTTAAGAAGCTTTAATCCTTGCCGCCAAAGCTTCGCTTGACCTCAGGGTGCAATGTATTGGGAACGCTTTTATTGCCGCGAAAAATATGTAGAGGAAAATTTGCAGAAATACGCCGCCTTGACGTTACAGCGGAAGGTTTACGTGTACTTCATGATCACGAATGACTGTCAGGGACGTTCGATAGTGAAAAAAAAATGTGATTTTGGTAATGTATTGAAACAGCAGCGGCCACAGCCACACCTTTACCTCCCAAAGTACTTTAATAATTAAGTGAAAAACATTTCAACTGGTACTTGATTTCAGAGATGAATTGATGCAATTCTTGTTAAATGTCGCTCGGCGCCAGGTGACAAATAAATTAATGAGGGGTTGATGAAAACAAAAGGTAGCACAAGTATAGCTTTACTATTAAGTACCAGGCCAGGATTCAAATGATTTTACAAAGGATTTAAACGCCTACAAAACTCGTATTCTTCGACTGACTAGCGTGTCAACTAATTATTGAAGTTTTTTTTTTTACAAATTGGCACTCATTGAATCGAAGATGCTAGTTTTTTTCTTATAATGGACGAGTAGAGTCCTGCGCTCGTGTCGACCAAAAACTTGATTTTTCGTCACAGTCAGGAACCAGTCGAAAGTTCATTCTGGTACTCTTCTCTTGATGACATAGAAGTGTGACAAGCAGAATGAGCCAGCACCCACGCTTTTTGCTTCCCTAAAATGACAAGTAAGGGATGAAATTTTAATTTTTGGAGATGATATCCCAATTTGAAATTGGAAGTGGCTCTGCCCAAATTACAATTTGTAATTTATAAATTACTTAAACTTCTTAAAGTCAAAGTTGTCTTTTTTTCTGGGTGTGCCAGAGGGAGAGGCTCTTCTTTTACACCTGCAACTCAACAACACACCTGCAATCTCCACTTATAACCAATTTTAAAGATTGCCTTCAACCAGGGTTCCCAAATACGCTTCGGCTACGGTGTGGGTAATATTAAAACAAGATAATGTAGAACACTGCGCAGAACTCTAGAAATCAAATTCAAAAATGGTAAACATGGGTTTGAAGTTATGCAAACAAATAGGGCCGATTCTATGATACTTGTACCATGTATGTAAATAATAACAAAACATTGTAATACAAAAAATTAGAGCCAGAATAATACCACCAACCATATACCCCAAATATTCTAACCCTGCCCTCAAGCAATCTTCAATCATAATTCTTTCTTCGTCTTAAGATTTTCGTTGGGAGACTGCCTGGGACCAGGCATGTCAAAACTTTGGACATGAATAATTAGTTGCCTTTTTAAGGAGAGGGGATTCAACTGTATTGCAAATCACTATGCGGTCCATTGGGGATGCTGAGGCAGAATCTGCGCACAAGATGGTTCACAAATATTTTAGAGATCATTTGAAGGTTTTGCAATTGAGCCAAATCCACAAGAAAAACGATACAATGCAAACTTATAAAACAATGTTGCACCGAACTTTTGGTT
This sequence comes from Bilobella aurantiaca, assembly GCA_021029175.1. NCBI lineage: Eukaryota > Metazoa > Arthropoda > Collembola > Poduromorpha > Neanuridae > Bilobella > Bilobella aurantiaca. The sequence goes on from VYYI01001126.1 coordinate 17,648, forward strand.
AGTAGTTAAAAGTGTAACAAAAATGAATAGTTTTTTTTTAATCTTAACCGCATTCCATCCCCATTCAAAATTTGAGGAACAATGAAGGGGTCTCCTTTTCACGTCCACACGCGGATAAGTCCCCTTTTCAAAAAATCTAGCAAAAGGGAACTTCTTTTATGATTTCCTAAGAAGGCATACAAATTTTTTTGGCATAAAGCATTTGGGAAAAGGACATTTTTTTCGGACATGTACATAGACAATACCTGATGAGCAGTATTTTTGGAGGACATGCTTGACACTTCCTACAAGAAATGCTTAGGCAAAGTACCTTGGAATTTTGAGGCGACAGGCAGTCTGACAGGGCACTTGCAAAAGATTCCAAATACAACGCATCCCCTCCGTGGGCCATAAACTATTGTTCAGGTGATTGTTAAAGGTGTGAATTAGTATAGCATCCATCACTTTCAAGTCCTCGTATTCAAAATGCTCCCAGAGACACACTGTCTGGCATTTTCACTACTTGAGCATAGAACAACGCACTTAGCATTTTAAGAAGGCGTAGTGCTCGTTGTCTCCCAAATTGACAGTGCTTAGGGTGGGTAAGCAATTTAAGCAAAAATTTCAATTCTAACTCTATGGGCACGTAATAATAATTGAACCCTGAATTAAAAAAAAATACTTATGGCAGAGATTAAACTCTTCTTTAAATTCTCTTTCTTCTATTAAACTAACATTGTCTTAAGCATAAAAGTGAAAGTCAATTTTTGCTAGCTATACATTACATTTCAAACCTAGATTTCTATTAAAATAACTAGTATAACTAGTACAACAAACTAATTTTACATGTCTAATAATGATGTAATGATACCTCCATTTATATAATACCAGTCTCTCTTATTTAGTCTTAATATACTGCTTAGAAGACTACATCGGAAAATTTCAAACTAAAGTCTAAGTAAATTAGCATTTTTTTTCTAAACTAGTTCATTAGAGAATTCACCTCAGAACCTACCAAAAAGTTAAAAAAAATTGATGTATTTAAAGTATGAGAGATAATTGTTTTCAAAGTTATAACGCTTCAAAGGAACTAAAAATGGGCGATAAGTTATTGATTTTGATTTATTCTCATAACATGTATGTTAGGATATATTGTTGAAGTAATTTGCAAACATGCTGAGATTAGTCTTATATTTCTTGGTTTAAATTTGTGTTATTGTATAAAAATTGATACAAGTAAAAATATTGTAGATATTTGTTATAATCCTGAATCCTGATTCAAAATTTAAAATTCTCTACTCCTTTTAATCTGTGGAATTAGTCGATAGTTTTGGACCTTATTATTTGAGCATCTTCATTAGAGGATACCCTATTCTTACGCAAGTAAATAAGTGGAATGAAAAGAGGGTTTAGTAAGGAGATAGATGTCGGCGACACTTCTAGTTTAACGACACTTAGATAACGGTGAAAGGAATGTCGATTAGTGTGAGGGAACTAATGAGTCCATTTGGAGAGCCTAATAAATATTTAAGGACTAATAAGGGCCTCTTCTTCACTCTTAAGGATCTCCGGCAACATTTCTTGAGAATTCCTGAGATAAGTACAGAAAGTGAGCACCACTTCCAAGTCCTCTTGAGTGGACTGATTCAAGTTCATTTCTCATCTGAGACTCGCAGGGTGGTGGGTACTTGAGGAATTTGTCACTCAAGTGCCCCTTACTTGCAATGTTCCACTTGACAACTTTAGATTTTAGCATCTCTCCTACCTATTGTTTCACATTCAACCCCCAAATTCAAAGGTAAACCGCTGGCCGCCGCCAGCGTTTGTGAACATGATTTTTCCATTTTCCATTTTTTTTTTTCAAAATGAAAGCGTTTTGGTGGGGGGCCTAACTGTGACATTATTTTCCTTCAACGCAACAATTCTTGAAAATTGTCACTGCAAATATTCCACAATCAATCATTGAGTGGTTTGGGTATCTACAATCGATACCGCTTGAAGTCATTTGAAGCTTTTTGATTTGAAATTCAATAACATTGTTCCAGGAATACGTTTTCAGTGCTTAAAAAAAGAAGTAAATTTAGAAATTGTAACCTTAAGTTTCTTGGAAGATTGATTTTTTTCATGTTCTGTTGATGAAAAATCAGAACCCTCAACGGACCCTTTTAGTGGAGCCTAATTGCCTAAGATAATTGAGGTAATTGTCATAAAATGTTGGACCACTTTGTGGAGGATGCTGAAGTCGTCGATTATAGTCGGAGTCTATTGTTAGAGCCTATGTCATTATTCCAGCCTTTTGAACAAACAAGAATGGGGGCCCTTAAAGGGAGTAGGTAATAATTTATTACTAATTTAGTCATCCATCTTCTCACGGCTCAAATTCTTCTTTTAGTTTTAATTTCATCTCTGTAGTAATATTCTATACCATTAGACACCTTCTCATAGAATTTCTTAGAAGTTGGATGAATAAAAAGTGAGCAGAGCTTACACGATGATGAAAGAATCCTGTAAACTTCTTTTCGATCCATGAAACGAACGTTTTATTGACCCGACAAATTTTCTATTGTAGGCAACCATAAAACGAGGTGAAAGAATCCTGGTAAGTAGTTACAACATAGGGGAGTCGGTGCATAGGACGAAATAACAATTGTCATTCAACCCTACATAATTCATTGTTGTAAAATGTTAATTAGCTCCTCATTCTTCTCCTAATTTTCTCCTAACAAAATCCACCCTTGCCTAACTTCAGGACAACCTTTGAGAAGACACGGCATCTCCAAAAACGCCTTTGAAAATTAATGAGACATTTTTTTTTGGAAATAAACATGAATTTTAATATTAAATTTCAAATTTAGTACATATTAACTTTCAATAGATTTGAAAATATTAGAATAAGGGTTAGAATGAAATGAGAAAAAGGAAAGACAAAAATCTCTTACTACTTTTTAAGCCAGCAGTTATTCTCGTGCTGAGAAAAGAACGTTTTTTCAGAAGTTTAAAAAAAAAATCTGTTCTCAGCATTTGAGCTAGCGACAAAGCTTAAAAAACAAAAGTGAAATCATTGGATTGTTCGCGGCGTAAGATTAGAGAGAAGAAAAGGACGAAATGATGTGGATGGGAAGATGAAGGACCAGAACATGTGTAATTTAGAAAATTACTCTCCTGGACAATTTTTTTTTCTTTGTATCTACTGCTTTAATTTCTATGACTTTTTCTGGTCCTTACTGAAATTCCTTCAGGATTCGTTCCTAGTATTTGGCTCTCACGGAAATGAAGTTTTCAGAACACAAGAGCCCTCTCCAAGCTTCAAGAAGTGGACCCTTCACCATCTTCAAAACATTCATAGAATTGATAAGAATATAAAAAACAGATCTTGCCAAGAATGATATTTCGTTGCATGATAGTCGTACATTTTTTTCAGCCTAAGATACATAGATCAATGTTAGGTGGGCACTTTGTTTGAAATTACTATACTTTTGAATTTTATCCAGTTTTAGGAGTAATAAATAGTAAATAATTGTAAAGGAATAATAATTCATACTTTGATGTGTTGTTAAACGAATTTAATTATTGTTATCATGTTTTAAAGTTTTAATATCAATTGAGTTTCAATTCAATAAGGGTTTGAAAATAGCTTTGAAAACCGTAGAAGGTTTTTTTAAAAACTTTTCAATGCAAATTTAACACATTCTGCTTTCTCTTTCAGAGAAAAGTTGCACTTTCATTTCCATTGGACAAGACTCCTCAATTTAGTTCATCTATCCTGAGCCTGACGAAAAAAAGAGGAGAAAACGTTTTGAAAATGTCCAATAGTATTGACATGCTCAGGTCGTTAGGAAAAGGATGAGAGAGTAGTGTAAGAATGGGATGAGTAAACACTCTTGCTAAATTAACTTTTAAGTCACTTGTGAATGAATGAGAGGGCACTTGAAGTCCTCCCAAAGTGCCAAGGCCCTTAGCACGTCCTCCACTGTCGGCATCTCCCTTCAACCTACATCATTATCGAATCCACTTCTTGCGAAAGATACTCTGGCACAACTCCGAAGTCGGCCGCTCAAAGAGACTGAAAAGCGGAGGGGCCATGGAAGTGGGCACTTCCCAGTGGTCCATAAAGGCAGAAACAATTAACTCATCTTAGATTTTGGGAAATACTGTGGGTTAGGTGTAATAAATAGTAAATAATTGTAAAGGAATAATAATTCATACTTTGATGTGTTGTTAAACGAATTTAATTATTGTTATCATGTTTTAAAGTTTTAATATCAATTGAGTTTCAATTCAATA
>VYYI01001127.1:0-21910 GCA_021029175.1 Bilobella aurantiaca
CAATCAGAGTGAGGACATTGACGTGGACGACAGTGGAGTCGGGGACCGTCGGCCGAGTGGCCTCGTCATTGACGAAGAAGTGAGTAGAGATGTGGGAGGGGATGCTGAGGATTTCCGATGCAAAGTGTGCAATGCCCTCTTCACGTCAGACGACGAATTGGAAACCCACTTTAGTGAGGCTCACTTCAGAGGAATCGCCAACAACATATTGGAGCCACCAGAGAGTCCTTTCGTGGGTGGGGGACCGGACCCACCATTACCGCCGCCAGCGCATGCGAGTTCGGTAGGGAGTATTTACCGGAGTGGGTCCATTGAGAATTTGGCACGGAACTTTTCAACGAACCAAGGCCCCCCACCCGGCAGCAGAAGCGAACGGCGCCCTTCGGATCCCGACACTCGCCTCGGTGAGTTCCGCCTGAGCAATGGAAACTTCACGAATTCACAGTTCTATTTGCGAGGCGAAGGGCCTCAGTCTCTCCTCATGAGAACGCCAAACATTGTCCAGACTGGAGTTGACGATCGAAATGCTTCGAGAAATGCAGCTGCACAATTGCCGCTTTCTCAAGGTAATTTAAAAAAAGAAATATTGGAACAGCTGCACTATCAAAGCCAAGGCAAGTTTTTAAGTCATTTTTAAATACTACTTAAGCGAGGTGGTGGTTCATTACTGAAAAGCAACTTCTTAATTAAAGCAAAATAATTAATTCCACATTGGGCATCATATCCTTTAATTTTCATGAGTCAGTTAATTAATTTCCAGGTATCCACAAATGTTAAAAAATTAACCACATTGAAAACAACAACAACACGGATTTGTATTTGCTTTGTTGCTTAAACCCACAGAAACTGGAAATGTTAACCTTTACATTGAATGTTTTTAGCTGACAACCACAACAGCCTTTCACAACGAACTGAGACGCAGAACAAGGGATCTGCCTATGGGAGTCCACTGACGCAAAGATCCATTGCGAATCTGCAGGCGCAGCTCAACAGAAATCCACCGCCGCTGTCCTCTTCACGTGGCTCTGTCGCTGCCCCACATCCAGCACCTTTCCAGTATCAGCAGCAGACGCAGGGTCGAGACCCCTCCCCCAAGAACAACTACCCAAATGCACTCCACACTGCCCTCAATACCGTTGTACAGCTTGGCGCTCAGCGCTCTGCGCCTGCGCAAGATACTCGAATGGTCGAGAGCCTGTCGCTTGGCCAAGTGATGTCCAACAGCAGACCGACTCAGCAGCCTCAGTCCCAATCGTCCCAGCAGCGAAATCACCTGTTGGCAATGGCCCACCACCAACGCCAACAGCAGCAGTACCAACTCCTCCAGCAACAAACGATGCGATCCAGACAAGTCGATCAGCAGCAGCGTAGCAGTCAGGCTCAGCCGTCAATCGCTGAATTACAGTTGCAGCGTCAGCAAGCAATTATGATTGACCAGCAGCAGCGCCTTCGTTCGCAAGTACAGCAAAGCCAGCTGCAGCAGTACGTGTCCCAGCAGAATTTACTTGGAAAGAGGCCTTCTCCCCAGGAAATTCTGACCTCCATTCAGAAGCAGTCTAGACTGGAGGGACAAGTACAAGTGAGTCAAGACAGAAGTGGGAGGTCTCCGGGCAGCACAGGCTCATATCCAGCTCAGAGCCAGTCAGGCTCAAATTCCAGTCAACTAGCCAATGCACTCGGCAACGGCGGTGTTCGCCTGGGGAACTCAGTCACCCTCAGCGTCTGCTCCAGCGACGAGAATAGAAGTGATGGTCATGGCCAGCAGCAGAGTCCCAATTTTTCGTTGCTTCGGAATTCAATTATTACAGGCCAAAGTCAAAGGTCACCAAATGCTCCAGTGGGGCAAAACTCAAGTCACATGGCAAATGCACTGGCAGTGCGCGGCGTCACGGTGTCTCCTGCCTCACCGCCTGAAACGAACGGAAGCCCTGGCCATCGAATATCCCAAATGAGCACTTCCCCCAACAATCAAACTCGCTTCAGCCCTCCCGGCCTCCCCAACTCAGTCTCTGTGATACAAAATGGACATTCACAGCATTCAAACGCAGCGAGTCCGCCCTCCCACCAATTTGCCATGCCCCAGACTCCGGCTCCGCGATCGCTTGACCGCCCTGATCGCCCACCCACCGTTGATCTAACGACAGATGAAATGAATGCATATGCTGCGCAGCAGTCGCGCTATCACGAGAGAAGGAACCAACCGTCTGCGCAACTCACCAGTCCCCAGCGCTCATCAAGCCAAAGAGCGCCGGCCGTGGCCTGTAACCTCTGCGGCGTACTCTTCTGCTCACTTGCAAATTTGGAGGAGCACAAAATCCATCGTCATGGATTGAGATCCAATGGGGCGCCCACCGTTCAAGGTCGAGAACAAGGCCAAGGTCATCCCTCCCCACCGTTGCGAGCCCAACAGGCACAGAGCGGCGTGAGAACGTCCAACAATTTTCGACCGTCAAGTAACGCTTCTGTCGCTGTGTCCCAGCGATCTCTATTCATTCCACTTCTGGACATTACGCGAATTGATCCAGCAAAGTTGAAGCGGCTGGAAGAGCTGGGAGTGTGCTCCATGATTCCGCTGCAGGGAAATGATCGAGCGCTGGGTCAGATGGGCATTCCACTTCTTCTACCCACCATCAACCTCCGAGACGGACCGCAGTTGCCATGGGATCAGCTCCAGCCAGTTGGCCCGGTTTACGCACCGTCCCAAGTGGCCCAGACCTACGCTACCTCCCGTCCCCTCCCTCCTCCCAGCGTTTCCAATCACCCAGCCAATCACTGAAGAAAGTAAACGATTCCACCGAAAAGTCAAGTCGCCATATTCCGCAAGGTTTCTAGGTGCAACAAGCGGAGCCGACAGTTCAAATGAATAAGGGTTCTAGTCAGCATCTTGGGAAGCGAAATCCTTGGATGCTGTTCTTCTACGCGAGTTTTATAAACTATAAATCATGTTAATTCTTTTGTTACTTTTCAAGTCGTTATTAATAATTGTAGGAGAGACTCGAATTGTGCAGGGCAGTATCAATAAATTATTTAATTGTTATTGAAGTCAGAATTCTTTATTGCTTTTTTACTAACTACCATTGGAAGCGATTGGCTTCACCAAGGCTTCTTAGGAGTGACACAAACGCTGGTAATGATCCTGGAAGTGCTTTCATAGGAGGGTTGTTGCCGTTGCTTGTGGCGAGGGGACGTTTTGCAGAGATTATGGAGGAGGCCGTCGATGAAGACAAGTTGACAGTCTTTGCAGCGCCGTTTGGGATTGGCCTTGATCCTGTATGTCCGACAGGGGAGAAGGTATGGCGAGGTCAAGGGCATCGGACCTTGGTCATGACCTGACCAAGGTGACGATCCCTGACAACCAACGTTTTGATGGGACTGGCCGAGAGAGGTGACAATACTGACAATGCCTCTTGAGGGGTTCTAAGGGATGAGCAAAGAAACGTCTGAATCTGAATTTCTATCAATGTAAATGAAGGGTTAAAGGTCACCGATTGAAAGAGCAGTTTGGGTGAGTGTCTCAAGTAGTTTCCAGCACTTCTGATCTGGACATCGATTCCCCTCCTCAAGCGTCCTAGGAAATTCATGCTCACGCAGTGACGACAATTTGAGAATTCTAGAAATTAGGAAATCACTGAAATATTGCTTCAATACTAAAGGTCAAGGGTCAAAGGAAATCAATGTTTGTTTACCTTCACCTTCTGCCGCCCGGTTGAAGTACACAATTAGAAAATGGCACTTGGAATGAAAGGGAGGTGAGTCACTGGCAGTTTGATAATTGCCAATTTAATATTTGTCAATTACTTCTGGACCCTGTACCACGTTATCTTTCGGTAAAGGACAAGACACGATCATAGTCAATTAGTAATTGATATTTCGCATTAATTAATTAGATAAATTCGAATTGATTGGCGGAAACAGGTTGGTTAATTCCAGGTATTTTGTATTTCTCCAATTGCACTTGGCTCTTATTTGCAGAAGCAGCTGTTCTTCCACTTTTCAGATGTTGTTTAGAAATACTGCTGTTCAAGGATTCAATTAATCGTAAAGTTAATTAGCGCTCCTTAAGATGAGCAATGGGTGTTCCAGTGGCGGAAGAAGCGCCACGGTGTTCGACCTCTCCAAACTGGAAAGTCTGGAAGATATGGACGCCTTGGAGGCCGAGATGGCTATGAGAGAAGTACCCTTTTCTATGGACTATTTGACTTATCTTTCCCTGTGGATCTGATTAATTGGTTTTCTTTAATTACTTTCAGAGAGAGTGCTGCAATAGGATTGATGAGATTTTGAAGGAGCGGAATTCCTTGGAGGCAGAGCTGCGCTTGGTGGGACAGAAGCTCCGGAATCTCAAGCCCATTGAGGTTGACGCTCAGGATTTTGCAGAGGTGCTTCACCGCACAGCCAGCCTCGCAGAGGATGTCAGCGCCAAAGTGAGGCAGTTGGACATTGCCAAGGTGGGCCCACCAACCTTTCAACGTTGTCTCAAACTTTGAAACGTTTTCCTGTCCTTAGAGCAGAGTGTCCGAGTGTCAGCAACGGGTCAACGACCTCCTTGACCTCCAACAGTGCAGCGAGGGAGTGGCCACGGCCATGCAGAACGAGGACTACGAGCAAGCGGCAGCCCATGTCCATCGCTTCCTCACGATGGACGAAACAGTATTGAAGGACAGTGCTCGAAATGACTCCGAAGGTGACTTTGACATTAAGCTCACAACTGACCACTTTCCAAACAATTTCTAAATTTCCCCTCATAGGCAAAACAATGGACGCTTCCTTCCACAAGCTCCATGACGCAGAAGCGCGGCTCAAGAAGGTCGTCACCTGTAAGTTTGACGAAGCTGTGAAGGACGAAGACTTGGCCTCAGTCGAGCGCTTCTTCAAAATATTTCCGCTCATCAACATGCATGACGAGGGGCTGGAGAGGTTCACCAGCTTTCTATCCTCCAAGGTTCGACTACTTTAAATTACAAGCAAATCATAGGAGTCTTTTCGCAGTTCCCTAATCAAACAGTTTTCAGCTCCGTGAATCATCTGCTAAGAATCTGAACTCCTCTCGACTGACGCGCGAGACTGACAAGCGAGCGAGTGTAATTTATGCAGACACGCTGACGCTTCTCTTCGAAGCCATCGCACGTATCGTCGAAATCCATCAACCCCTTGTTGAGACTTACTACGGTAAAGAAGGCGAATCCTGGATCAGTGCATTAAGTTTGCCTGATTATAGAGAATTAACGTTTCTGATCGTTTTTGAAACGACGTAGGTCCCGGTAGGATGCTGCGTGTGATGGAGGCTCTGCAGAAGGAGTGTGACGTCCAGTCAGGGCTCATTCTGGATGAGTTTCGGAAGCATCGAGACTTCGGTCGAAAAGTGGGCCTCGTCTCCACATTCAACGTCAGTTCCAAAGGAGAAGGAAGCAAGCTCAATCCAAAGGAACTCGACCTCATTTTGTCAGAGCTCACACTCCTCAACGCCCGCACAGAACTCTACTCACGCTTCGTTCGGAGGAGAGTTGTGGCAAGTCCTCCAAATCATTTCTCCTTTAATTAACTTGCGTAATTAATTAGTAATTTGAGTTTGCCTTTGTAGAATGACCTCGAAGTTTCAGTAACAGATGAAGTTGAGAAGAGTGGGAAGCTCGCTTCGCTTGATCGCCTCCTGAAAACAGGAGAGACTTTTCGGCGGATGCAAGTACTGCTGGGCGAGTACATTTTGTTGGAGCAGTACTTCATGGCTCAGAGTGTGCAGAAGGCAGTTGAAATGGACGTGTTAGTGGAGGGGACGAGTGGAGAGGCCTATGTCCAGTCGAGCATGACTGACGACGTCTTCTTCATTGTCAAGAAGTGCATCAAGCGGAGTCTCGGGAGCCAGAGTGTAGACGGGATTTGCGCCGTTATCAACAATGCCTGTGGCATCCTGGAGTCTGACTTTGCAGATCTGTTGCTCCATCAACTGAGGCAGGGGTTTCCCTCTGGATATTTGGACCTTGCCCAGGCCTACAGCGTCATCCAGAGCTCACTTCAACATGGAAAACTTCAGAGCTCTGACATTGAAACGAATCGAACACAATTTGTGGTACAGCAGCATTCAGCGATCCAGCCTAGCACTTTCCCAGCGTTTTCGCTTTAAATAATTTATGCTAAACGGTTTTCTTTTTGTCGTAGGCCTACCTCAACAACACAGACACGAGCATGGAGTACGTTACGTCACTCAAGTCGTCGCTCGAGGGATCAATTAACGAGGCCATTGGACAGAACCTAACGAGCTATCACAAAGAGAAAATTACGAATTGCCTCGGAGGCCTCGCCTCAGTCAACATCAGGCTCAAGTCAGTGTCTGAATTCGGATTCTCACAACTGAGGTCAAGCGCAGTGAAGCCAAGGGTAAGACTCAAAATCAAAAGCGCTGACTTGACTCTGACTTATAACTTGGGGTTGACTGACATATATCTTTACGCTATGCTCAATCGCTCCAATCGCTTTCGTTTTTTATGCGGAACTAATAATTTATTTCTTAGGTTAAACCGTGGCTGGATACATTCCTTCATGCGGTAAGATTATGTCACGTATTGAGCAGCATTAGCAAAACATGATGTTGAGTGATGGTGAAGTTTAATTTCATGGTCTAGAGAACGTCATACGAAATGAGCGAGGATGAGTTCCAGGAAGAGAGTCTGCCTATGAGAGCCTTCATCTCTGACCTGGACACTTTTCTCCAGTCATTCAAAACATGCCTCTCCCCCTCTTGCTTCGAATCATTCATCGGCATGGTCACCACTGAAATCTCCCTCCAACTCGAAAAGGCTCTGCTCAAAATGAAATTCAATCGCGTAAGATACAAAAGTTTTGGGGTTTCCTGAGTTTCGAATTGTAATTCCTGGAAATGCAGATTGGTGGATTGCAATTCGACAAGGAGCTAAGGATTCTCATTGGCTACCTCACGAGTTCCACGAGTTGGTCGATCCGAGAGAAGTTCTCGAGACTGACGCAAATAACGATTCTTTTGGCCCTTGAGAAAGTGTCTGAGATTTCAGACTACTGGGGCAAGGGCCCTGTTTCCTGGCGTCTCACTTCCGGGGAAGTGAGACAAATTCTTACGCTTCGTTCCGACTTCAGATCGGAGGACATTAGGCGGCTAAAACTTTAAGTCTTTATTGGAGGATAAGCGTACCAGAAATAAATTATTCTTGTCCAGACTCTACTGAACTTCGTGAAAGACTTGGTCCCAGATTCTGTTGGGATGGTCGGCCAAGTTGGGGCGGAGTTCGTAGTTGGCAATTGTGATTTCCTGCCGCTGCGGAGGCGTCCACTCTCCACGGAGACCAATGTAGCACACTTGTGTTGTGTCCGTCCCAAAGTTAGTGGGGAAGTGAATGGTGAGGTGGTGAACAGATGAGAAGGCAACAGGTCTACAAAACGGAGTCCTTGCAACAAATATTATCCAAACAATAAGCAGGAGTTAGAGCCTTACTTGGTGGGGTACTCCAGGAGACCACTTGGATCGGAGTGGAGTTCATACTCCTGGACGGCTTCGGCTTGAGCGTCATCAAAGGTCATGTTGGGCTGGTTCTTAAATCTGAAAATTAATATTCATCACTGATTGATCATAAGCTTGGCGGAAGTTGTTGGGTAGCTATTTAATTACAGGCGCATACGCTGCGGGTGACTGTCATCATCTGGTGCGACGATAATGATGCCCTTCAGCTTCACGTTCCCAGTAAACCTAGAAAATATCATTGTTGTCAACGTGTTTGAACAAAAACAAAATAAGCTGCAGAACCTACGGTATGTTAAACAGTAACTCCTCGTCGACATCACTCTCTACAATCTGTAATGAAAGGAGCAGATGAGCTTTATGGAGAAATGTAATTGTTGTTGGAAGTGACCTTGTCCATATTGAGTCTCTCTTCCCAGGGCTTGAAGACGTCTTTGCCTGACCCATCGCTTCGCTCGTTCAAGCAAGTGAGGTTCTCCTTGTCAATTTTGGTGTATAAACTGTATTCTACACCCATTTCTGGGCTGTCGTCCATGTGGGTATGATCCCCATTGCAGCACCCTCCGCATCCGTGAGCCATTCAACTAATGTACCAAAACAACTTAATTACTTGACTTGCTCGAATGGAAACTATTGTTTTACCTTTGAGTTTTGGGAGGAAGCGCAAGACAGTTTTTGGAGAATGTTCCCCCGAATGTTTGAGCTTTCAAGGCAGAAGTGACCTTTGACCTTGTGGCGAACGATTGAAAAGTATGGTTGGGTTTGGGTTAAGTATTGGCTTAGCCTAAGTGATTGATAATTGATGTCAATTCAATTAGTGAGCTTGGAGTGGATGGCCTCACATAACTTTGGAAGAGGATGACATTTGATTTTGGGTTGGTTGTTGAAAAGGACGGAGATGGAGGGTCCTAACGTATATGGGCAAATCTCATCTCATTATGAAGACGGGAGATGAGAGGCGTCAGTCTGTCTATCTTCCTCAAATCCTAATCATTCTTCATCTTCGTCTACATGCAGTTCTCATGTTCTTTCTCTCCGGCCAAGGACCCTTGACCTCTCCTAGGGCCCTTCACCTCTCTTGGACCCTTGACCTCGCCTAGGGCCCTTCACCTCTCTTGGACCCTTGACCTCGCCTAGGGCCCTTCACCTCTCTTAGGGCCCTTTCCATCCCCTTCAACTCCAAGTACTCTCCTCTCCTAGGTACGTCCTCTCTAGCAGTTGACCTTCTAAAGGTAAGTTTCCCAATGCTACTTAAGGGGGCATGGCGTTGCTTGACTAACAAGTATTTAATTCAATTAACACCCAAACAACAAGTCCTATATCAAGTGACCATGCATCTTGGTCGTTGAGTTTCCAGAGGTGGTTAGCTCGGTCATTAGTTCACAAATTCTTATTAGTGAGCTCTCCAGAGTCACTCTCACTAATTCCCTATTTAAGAATACCTATGTACAATTCCAGCACATTTCCACACTTCTTCTTGTACATAGGTCGAATATCTTAGGATAATGTAAAGGAATTGAAGGGGAAATTAATGCAGGGGGAAGAATTGGTTGTATTTTGGAAATAGCGAGTAGAATTGGATTGAAGGAGTGATGGCTGGAGGTGTGCCTGGAGTGGATGCAGCTGGGTTGAGTAGCAAAGGAGGTGATCAATGTTTAGGTTGGATGCTGGCAGTACATTTGAGGAACATGCGCTCCCTCCCCTAGCCTCCTTTCTGGGGCTCGGATCGATTTCCCCCCATTCCTCCACTTTCTCCTTACCACTTTCACTCTGAGTAGAAGGAAGAGCGATGTAAGGGAAGGAGTGTTGTGTCGTGGACATGGTCACCTGGGTGTGCCCAGGTCCATGTCAACTGACCTTGGACCAGGCTCCTGGACAACTACGCCCGGACAACGTACAAGAACCCTCAACTATTCGGACTGAACAGGTACTTTGTCAAGTAAAAATCGGATTTTGGATTAGACCAATTAAATTGAATGTTCCAACTCACGAGAAAGCGGCTGCAACTCATTCAGCTTGTTTACACTCAATTTATGAAAATGAAATTGAAGTTAAAGCTTTCTTTTTGTCTACAGAAATCGTTGTTTCTGTGGACAATTGATAATGACTTGAAAATGCAGGGGTTAGAAGGGAAGTTTTAGGGGAAAGTACCAAGAGGATTTTTTTCTGCCAATTCTAAATGGTGGTATTCTAAAAAGAAAGCTTAGAGTTGTGAGATCCTCTTTTCTGTCTCCACTTTTTGGAACTTTCTCCAGAAGACGCCTTTGACTGCTTTCTAATTGTTTCCAGGAGCCTGGAAGTAAGTCTTTGAGCTGAGCCACCAAATGAGCTTCAAGTCTCCATTTCCACCATTTCAAACATTCCCTCCGAAAATTGCCTATTCGCACAACTCTACTTAACAAACTACAAGACACGCATCAACAGAAAGCTCTTCAAAATTAACTCATGATGGATTGCGTGCGTCGAGAGCCCTGCGCATGCCTCAATTTCACTTCATATGCAGAACAACCTCTGACCTTAGAATTACATTTCACTTCAAATCTACCTCTATTTTAGATGCATGTCATTTAGTAGTGGCTATAGCGAGAACGCTACTGTAGAGCCCACACACATTTCTGTAGTGTCAAGGTAGGCTTTGTGTTAATTAGTGGTTATTAAGTTGTAAGGTGGCAGTGCAGAGTCCTGCGCTCCCCTTAGCAAGGAAAGGGACAATGGTCAATGAACTTGTACATAATTAAGTAGGCTAGTCAACTGCATGGAAATAGGTTACGAGGAAACGGCTTGTGTGAGCGTATTTTTACGCAAAAGTCACAACGACGTGGGCAACAATCCAAGTGAATGTGTACATAACCTAACTCTAGTTAACTAATCGTAATTAGCCCCTAGTTATTTATCGTACGGTAAGGCTTTAGTGAGTTAAGTGAACGGACTGCAGGAGCGGAACCACTTTCAGTGAATTCCGCCTTCGCGTCCACGATGCAATGGAAACACTAGTCATAAACGTCGGAAGGTCATCGTGTTCAGGCCGAACGGGATCATGTGACCGCCTGCCACTGTGCGGCGGCGCAGATCCCTAGTAAGCTTGACCCGTGAATTTCGATTGTGCCATATTCGATATTTCTTGTAATGAAGCCTTTTTGAACCGGGATTTGAAAAAAATGCACCTAAACCTAAAATAGGTTAGATAGAGAAGATGTCACTTGGTTATATCGCTTGGATAGAAATTGGCGACTATTGACAGCCCTATAATAGCGCTAATTTTCAAAAGTACGGATGCAATTACTTGGAATTAATTGGAGCAGCGATGAGAAATTTACTAAATCAATTGGGTAACGTCAATTTTGTTTTAGAAAAAAATTGAACCGACTTTTACAAAAAAAATATCCTAACTTTAAAATTTTAAAACTGCAATAGCAAAGCATCAATTTTTTACAAAACCTAAATATACAAATCTGTCTTTTAGTAGACTTCTCATCAAAGCCGTGGCGTGATATTAAGTTAACCACAATGAAATATCATGCTCCACTTTAATTCACCAATCACAGAGCAGGAATTACACCAAACCAGTATTTCTAACAAATATTTCTAAAAAAAAAACTTCAAAATCCAAAAAACAGAATTAAAAACATTCCACATTCAGTTCCTTTTTTAAACAAGAAATGCCTCTGAAATGTCACAAAACACTGCTAATTTATCCCGTAAGCTTAAAATCTTCTCAAAATGCGCGTCTGTTCTGAGGGTAAGCCAAGACGACAGCAGCATCGGCGGCAAACGTTACTTACAGTTCTAATTGAGAGAATCATAGTTAAGTGGTCAGTGTCGCAGTCTTAAGCATAATTATAAATACTTTATTGAGTAATTTGTCAGTAAGTTAAAATCTACGAGTGAACCCTTTTGATTTGTCCTTATCTAGATCTCAATAAAATTGTCTGAAAGTAGAAGAGCTCAAGTGACCAGATCTGTTATCCTCTTTAAGTGAGTGTGACCCTTCAGGACGAGCTCTTGGCCCTTAGAACATCCCATCGCTCACTCCGATTGGAATCAAAATGAGCAAAAAGATAAATGCATTGCGAAGGCTCTTTCTCCAGTCCTCGGGCACAGCGTAGGGTAGGAGTGTCTCTATGCAGAAATGGATCTCATGGGCAGTAGAGGCAAATACAAATGCTGTCAGCAGGACATTCCCAACCTAAAAACGAACTGTAATCAGCCTCGCTAGAAAATTGACGACTTTAAGGTAAAAGGAGACTCACTGGATATGCTGGAACGAGAACCAATACTCCATGACCATCAGCTCCCATCCAAACGTGATACTAAATCAGTTACATCAATGTAAATCCAACGTAATCTTCTCCCATCCCAGTCAGGAATAGTTATAAATTCTTGTTTTTATTTTTTACGTTTCTTAGTACGCATACCTGTCCCACGAGAAGCTCAATCCAGAATTGTCCGAACCAAGCAAAGAATGTAGAGAACCTTGTTCTCAAGATCCCAGAGACGTTTCTAAGTAGAATGTAGCCGAGGATCTGGAAAGAAATACGTTATTACTCTGTTTGCAATTCGTGTCAAACGTTAGAAATGTGTGTTACTGGAATGAAGGCGACGTAAGAATGTATTTCGAGACACTCCATTTGGTTGCGACAAAGACAGGAGAAGGTGGCGTAGGCTCCGATTCCTCCAACAGAGAAGAGAAGGGCGAGGAGGCAGAGGCGCATGGAGAACAAGTTCCCATGGTTGTCGTCCTTGAGAATGTTGGAACGCCGTGCCATGTGAAAGGCAAAGGCCGCCACCATTCCCAGAACCATGCTGTAGCGATCCACCTTCCACCGTGTCCACCAATCGTGGATGTCGTCGTCAGTTGTCACAAAGAGAGCTTTCCAGGGTCGTGTCACAAACACCTTCTCAAAGAATACCTTCAAAAAGCGAAAAGAAGGGATTTCAGACTAGAACCAGCAATTTCCTCCCGTTTACACTTTACCTCTGAAATGTATAGAATGGTGATGAAGCTAGTAATGCCAATGATTTTGAAGACTAGGTACAAGTAGTGAAGCGAGTTGGCTTCACAAGTGGCCCACGTGATCCTAGGAGGGAGGCTCAAGGCAATGTACACTACAAGCGTCCAGAACGATATTAGGGGAACCTAAATTGAGACAAGTATCAAAATCCCTGTATCCCACCCCTGTTCTACATGGTCTGGAAATTACGAATTCGTAGAACTGGTAGGGCCTGTTCATGGTAACACAGAGGAGGACGGCCATGACATTGAGCCGAAAGAGATCCTGGAGACATCGCACGAAAGAGAAGTCTCCTCGCTGGAGAAAGGAGAGAAACTGGTTCCAGCCCTGGAGAAAGAGCAGGGCCGAGTAGAGAGTCTTCACGAATAAGTAAATGGGCAGAACTTGACTCGCCCCCATCATGTTGTACACCAAAATTGTTAGGACCATCCACCCTGAAACAAAACACAAACATAAGCGATGTCTCCAGAAACAAATGAGAGGAACTGACCTTTGACCTCGAGGTCTTGGTCTGGATGAAGTACTTTTGTAAAGTTGCTGTCCTCCGTGAAGAAGATGCCGAGCACCAGGAGGTAGATCACCGGGAGCCAGAAGTTCGTTTGCGTAAAATACTTGTTCTCCTTCATAAACATTGTGGTTCTAGGAAGAGTCGTTATTTGTCAAATTTCAATTGAGCAATTGAATTTTTCAGCTTTTGCGTGGCTTTACCGGTCACATATGAAGAAAAATGAGAGAATGAGCGTCAACTTTGCGAGAGCCATGAAGAGCGAATAGCAGTCTGACTGTTCTAGAGCAGGTGACAATTGATTGGTGGAAATTACCAAGTCGTTTGAATCTTCCAAATCCAGCGTACGCACTCGTGTGTACCTCCGACCAAGCTTCATTCCACGTAGTTCGCATCGTCGTCGTATGAACAGAATGCAAGCCAGCAAGAAACTGAAAAAGACTTTTAATGCTGAACATATAACTTTACGCAACAGATCGAAGAGGTCTAAAAGGATTAGTCTACCTGACGAGCAGAATCGCAAAAGCAACAATTTGGAGTTTGCTAATTTTCTCCGAGCTGCTACAGCAAGTTGCGTCGTTGTAATTCATGTTATCATTGCAATACATATTGAGCAGAATCTGAAAGTAGGATAATTGTTTTCGAATATTGTTTTAAAAGGTTTAGGATTAGGAAGTGATTGGAGATCACTGACTTGACCGTCTTGAAATAGAGTTTTAGGTCCCAAGTGAAACCCGTCCGGACTCTCCCCGATATTCTCCATTGCCACAGATCTCCCGCTCGACCAAATATCACCTTTCGAATATCGAAGTATCTAGTTGTACAACAACGCAATGGAAAGTTTAAAAGGTCCAAGAATTACTATCCTAATTTAAAGGCCACCTTTTGTGACTGTCTGTTGTAGAGGTCAATTTGTTCATTTGTGACAGGAAGCCAGTCTTTACTCAACTTGTCTGGATCCACCGGTTCCTGCAAGGCCCACAGAAGGCGACTGTGTCCCTCTGCCAAGGTGTCAATGTGCTAAGGAACCACCAATCACTTGAGTATGCATGGGTACGTTAAACAAACTTAATAAAATGAGGCTTGTTTGCATTTCTACCAAAACGACATGAGTGAGACTGGCAGTATATTCTTCCATAACGTTAGGATCCTGAGGGTCGGATTCCTTGATGGAGTAGCCACCACTTCCGATGACAACGACGCTGGGCTCTTCATTTGCCCCGTTTTGAAGACGCTGGAGGGCCATGACCATACTCTTGTTCGCATGCGGACACCAGATGAATTGAATGCGTAGCCCCAGCTGAGAGTCGTTATAGGACAAGTCACGAAGTGAAAGTCGTTCGAAGGGAAAGTCAAAGCCACTTTCTACGCCTGTCGGAGGAGCCTTGGGACTGAAAGGGAAGGGAGATGATGAGGGCGGTGCTAAGGGCTTTAGCCCTTGGTAGCCTGGAGAAATCTGATGTATGAACCCGTGGTAGACTTGCTCCATGCGAGAATCCCCGATGAAGACGAAGTGATTCTTCCCACCCCAGTACTCCATGTAGCGGAGGCAGAGGCGGGCGTCCCTGCAAAGAGAGCGAGAGGTTAAAGAAGGGATTTGTTGGTCAAGATGTAAAGGTACTACATGTGAGTGTAATGATGCATCATGCATCCATAGGGCTGCCAGACTTGGTCTCTGTAGTTTCCGTCTGAGAGGAGCCATTTGCAAGAGTCGAGTCCTATGAAGATGAATATTGGTTAGTCAATCAATCAATCGTTGTATTTGATAACGGCTTTGCCCAGATCAACATGGAATATTGGTTAGTTGAAAGGTGTGAATTAATTGAGCTCACCGTGCGCTAGGCGGAGAATGGTGTGGTAGAGGACGAATCCACAGACGATGGAGAAGGCGAGGATCTTTGCATTTTGGGAGTTGAACTGTTGAACGATTTCCCTTCTGGACTCCTCGTGCGAAGGGTTGGGTTGGATGAACAATTGGGATCTCTGCCTCGGAGGTGATGCGGAGCGAAGGTAGAGGTCTGTGGGGGAAGGTGCGTCCCTTGAGGTCATGGTGAACCAAGTGGGTCAAGGACGCTTCTTGGCCAGGCCCATGTCTACATCTCACAGCCAAGGGGCCTTGCCTTAAGGGATTTCTGAGTCCTTGAGTCCCTTACCTGTCTGAGGTGGTTGAAGGATGGAGTGACCCCACTTGACCTTTTGACCTTCCTCACCTCCCTCAGCTGGAAATGAGTCAATCGGCAAAAGTTGCATTTCAAATCCAACCACATCCCGCCTCAATTCAATTCTCAATTTATTCAATCTCACTTAAGCCCCTCATCTCCCGAGTCGACTCCAAGGGAAGGCGCCTCTTTTCAAATCCCATTTCAGAGTGCTCTCATTCATTTCAAAATTCAAATGTTCAAAAGCAGCAGTTTCCAAGTTAATTAATCGTGTAATTAATTGGGAGATGCGAGTGACGTAAGTGGGAAGATAGCACAGTTAGAGGCAAGAACTGGTGACCCATTCTCACCATGTCATGAACTCTCGTCACCATTGACAGTGGAGTCTTCATTTTCATATCTCAAGTCAAAGTTCACATCGATATTTAGTATTAGTAATGAGGTGAGAGTGCGTCTACGACTTCTCAATACAAAGGCAAGGAAATGATTTGCATTTCTTAAGGTAAAGTCAGGTGGGACTAGGCAAAAGCGCTCGGTGACATGCTGAATCTAATTCTTGTATTTAAAAGTAGCTCAATAGGGTAGTTGAATGGACCTGTTAATTCATATCATCTTAAGTTCAGTGTCAAAGGAGTGAGAGTAGGAAGGAGCAGGGAAGCATTCACCGAAGTGTACATCCCTTCTTCCATTATTTTCTGTTAACAATCACTTTCCAATGTCACATTCAATTCCGCATAAGGGAAATTATCATATAGAAATGACAATTTGTCTTTTGCTCTTCCGGTCTTGAGAGCCCGAATCCGAAGATTAGCCCTAAAGAAAAGGGTGGCGGAGTCAGAGGATTAGTCGTCCCCTCATTCTTGACAAGAGGATGATTCGAGAGTTTTGTAGGAGCGTAGCATGCAGAAGGGAGAAGCATGGCAGTGGCAAATAGCGCATGCATGAGGCGTAGGAGCTACCGTTAGGGAAAGGGTAGTTTAGTGTGACCAAATGAGCGGTATGCTGTTCGGTAGGCGTGTTCCTTGGTCCATGCTATGGGTCAACGTTCGGCAGTGGTGACACTGGGTCGTGGTCAGCTGTCGGAGGTCGTGACACTGGGTCAGCATAACCAGTCACAGCTTCCTCTAACTTTCCAAATTCCGACTCATAATTAGGAGGACCTTGTTGAGTCATTGTCCCACACGTTAAGTGCAACAGTCTCTTTGTCATTTTAGCAGAAGAGTGTAGATGACTGAAGGGTCACTTAAGGGCCACTCACCTACTTTCAGTATCGGCACCACCACTTGACCTCGTGTCAAGAGGACAACAATGGAGTCAGCTGTGGTAAGTCTACATTCATTGCTCCTTCCCTCAATATGTCAATGTCACCTTTGACCTCCAGTATTTCCACTACTTGGACTGGGCACTCATCACACAGGCTGAGAGGACCATCCTCTATGACATGCTCTTCAAGGAGCCGGAAGCTAGTGCTGCCCAGCGCCGTCTCTTTGAGTTCCTCATGCTCAACACAGGAGATGCCATTCCACCGATACCCCCCTTCCGTCTTCCAGACAAAGGTCACGACGAGTCCCTCCCCCACCAAAACATCCACCTCCAACACATCCACCATCACCCTCCGCCACACTCCGTCGTCACTTCCTTCGGAATCATTCCGGTCGTCACCTCGGCCCACAATGGACACCAACTCAATCAACAAGGTACCGTAAGCAGACACAATGCCAATCTCCTTTGGTGAGAGCTGTCTTTCCTCTTACCAAATCCACGTTGAAGTCAGCTACTCGATTTTCACGGGGAGTTTCCGCCTTTGAGAGATGTTTTATCTCTCTCCAGGAAATTTCCTTTACCATAATCGAGCAGTGTTAGAACAGTGGAAAAGGAAATGTCAATGAGAGTTGGCTTTCAGAGCAGTCACAGAATTGGGAAGACGTAAGATTGTTATGACACAGTCATGAGATGATCCACATTGTAATTGCAATCCAGAAAGCCTTAGTCAGCTGACAAACAACCTACTAAGTAGGACGAATTTGAACTTTAGTACAAAATCCGAAAAATTGTTCCTTGTTGAAGCGAAACCTATTTTGTCTGCTTCTTAAGATTATAAACCTTAGATCTAAAACGTTTCTACTTTCCAAAAACTTATGTAGCTTAGATTACTACAGCGTAACTAATGTCTGCATCATTCCTTTTTCAGTTTGGATAGATGGAGCAGGGCAAGGTCCGCCAGGACTTCGTAGCTTCCAAGGTCAAATGGTCCCAGTCCCACCAAATTTCTACCAACAAATGAATGCTGCTCACCATCAGCAACAGTACGGATCCAACTCATGGGCCCACATGGGCGTCCCACCGCACTACATGCAGCAACTCTCCCACATCTACCCTTCTCAGATGGCACCGCCGTACACAGAGGACCTCTCTCACGTCCCACATCAACCGGCAAAGGCCATGGACTCACTCTCAAATACATCGGTGACCTCAAGTGTGTCATCGGGTGGGAAGGGCTACAGGAAGGGGCACACAAGGCCACAGCCACGATCTGAACTCCAGAACCAACCGCAGCTCAATCAATTCGCCCCAATCAACTACTACCAAGGGTAACTGCAACAATAACTTCCAATTGCATTCACCCCACCCAATTAAGCCGATTCATAATGTAATATACTTTATGAGTGTGCTCGTGGTGGGAACAAGAAGTGAGACATGTGTAGGAAGGCCCATCTTCTCATAGAGAGCCTTCCAAGGATGTTTTCAAACACAAAAGTACAATCAATCGTTGTAAATTGGAGTATGAATATTTAGGAACCCAATTCATCATTATTTCATTTTCAAGTGCTCCACCTCCTGTAACCTGGATATTTGATTTGATATGTTGTTTTAGAATGGGAACTTATGGGCCAGTGTACTACAATCCTGGAATTGCAGCTGCCAACGTCACTGGACAACCCATCATTCTTCCTCCCTCCTCACAGCAACCTATGTTTCAACCTTACTCAACCCCTCAACAACATTTGTACCCAGGTAATATTCATATCCTAAATTTACTTTTCCAAACAAGAAGTTGAGGAATAGACTTTTGGGCTGTGGCTAATGACATTCATTATGAATGAGCATGGTAGAAGAGATTTGTACATAAAGCGACTATTTGGTTCGAGTATCTTATCATTATCAAGCACTGTCAAGCAAGTCCTATTCGTTCTTCCGATCAAATATTGTTCATTTCTTCAACTCCTGCTAATTTAGGATGGGGACTTTCCTAAGTCGATGAGGAGTTTGATTCATTTAAATGTCATTCATTTTTTCACTTGTGAATTGCAGGCGGAGAATTGGACCATCACAGCGGAAGTATCCTGCAACTAACGGCAGATGCTACTGCACAACAACAGAATCTGGGTGGTGGTAATACTGAAATTATAAAATCAACCTCAGATTTTTCACGAGATGCGAACGGACAAGACACGCCCCTCACTTCTCCAGACTTTACTCCTACTTCAGCTTCACGCACCCCACCCAAAGACACTCTCCAGGCCACCATCCTTTCTCCCCTCGAGCAAGACATGAAGACGAGTTCAAGTGCCCTGGGAAAGTGCTCTCCTGACAAACAGATTCTACAGACTCCGCCCCAAACTCCTCCCGAGCAACCAAAGAGCCTACCTCAAGACAAGAAGGAAAGGGAAGAGGCGGAGCCAATTGATATCAATGGACCAGCCAAAGCCACCCCCGAAGACCTAAACACCGCTCTCCCAGCACCTCCGACAGTTCGTGCTGATGAGAGAGTAACTTCTGAGTTTCCTCAACTCCCGCCCAGCGTCGCTGTGACGACCAACGGAATTGGCCTCAAAGGGTCCTCGGGGGCGGTTTCGGTTGATGGCGGAGCGACTAGATCGTGGGCTAGCATTGCCTCTGCCAAAACTGGGAGTGGTTGTGTCATGGACACCTCCTTGCCACGCCTTCCTCCGGCTGACTTCCACTCTTCCCTCTTTCTGCCTGGGAGCAACAGTGACGTGCCAATGGTGTCGGTGGGGCCCAGTGGCGGCCTTCCTACGCGTGACATTGCCTTTGACCCCGCATGCCTTTCCAATGAAAGTGATCCAATTGCCTTGAGCTTAGGAGAGCACTTGGGTAAATATCAGTTGAATCATCACTGCTTGTCCCTTACGCCTCGTGGTCTCATGAGGCGAAATGAAATTTAGTTTGGAGGCAGTGCAAATTAACGCACCCCACCCAATTAAGCCGACGCGTCATTTGATTCAATAAATTTCGCGTGTGCTCGTGGTGGGAACAGCAATTCAGCCTTTCCAATGAAAGTGATCCAATTGCCTTGAGCTTAGGAGAGCACTTGGGTAAATATCAGTTGAATCATCACTGCTTGTCCCTTACGCCTCGTGGTCTCGTCAACCAAAGCAACTTTTGCTACATAAACGCTACGCTCCAAGTAAGTAAACAACAACTGTTCCTATCTTTCTAGCTTATTTACCCATCTCTGCCGCCGCGCCGAGGCCTCGAGAGAGGGATTGTAGAGGAAGGTAACTTTTTGTGAGGCGAAATGAAATTTAGTTTGGAGGCAGTGCAAATTAACGCACCCCACCCAATTAAGCCGACGCGTCATTTGATTCAATAAATTTCGCGTGTGCTCGTGGTGGGAACAGCAATTCAGAACATGTGTAGGAATTGTCTCTCCTATAGGGCACATTCCAAGGATGATTTGAAACAACGTCACTTTTTGACTAAAGTACTTATTAGCATTAGGGTTTATAATAAAAAAAAAGTGTTAGTTCTTTAGTTTAACTTTGACAATAACTAATTCATTTTGGAAATTTCAGGCTCTACTGGCCTGCCCTCCTTTCGTAAACTTATTTCGCTCCCTGCAACAAATCATCGGGAGAACACCTTGTAAGGCCACTCCGATATTGCAGAGCGTGTAAGTCAAGTCATTCGTCTTTATTTGTGCTCTTAATACGATCCGAGTGTTGTTCACCAAAATGTTTGCTTTGTAGATTTGACTTTGTGATGGGCTTTGAGCCAATCGGGCGTCTTAGCAGTGCGAACAATAAGAGTAAGAGACCGACTGATGCCTTTGTCTCCGGACCACCGTTGGACCCAACGGGAATTCGAAGGGTGCTAAGCCTGCTGGATGGTGCAACGTTCAAGGTGGAGGGGAGGCAGGAGGACGCAGAGGAGTTCCTCTCACACCTCCTCAACGGCATCCATGACGAAATGGTCAAGGTACTTGACACTATTCACTATTCAAATCAATGTGTATTTTGTAGTCTCATTTTCATTCAACTCTTTCTATTCTTTCAATTTCAAGACCATTCGCTGGAACGAAGCCAAGAAGGAGGGTAGGTCTCAGGCACTACCAGTCACAAACAACCCTGCCCCACCTAAACTGAATGGAAATGGTGGTGACGGAGCGATTGGAGAGGAGGAGGACGCCGAGTGGCAAGTGATGGGGCCGAAGAACAAGGGGAGCATGACTCGGAAGACCGAGGTGAGCAAGTCACCCATTTCTGAAATGTTCGTGGGCCAAATGTCCTCTCTGCTCAATCGGGGAAATACGCCTAAAACAACCACGCTCCAACCCTTCTTCACACTTCAATTGGACATTCAGGTGAACTGAACTGAAGAGTACACTACACTTATCCTAGATTAACACGAAACGAGTTGTAATAATTGTCAAATCGTCAATCATATTCATGCTATTTTAGGATGAGAACATTCACTCGGTGAAGGACGCCCTTGAGGGGCTCTCCACGAAAGAGGAAGTGAGCGGGAGTTCGACCATGGCAGGAGGCGAAGCCCCCATTTGGAAGCAGCTCAGCCTTGAATTCCTTCCAATCATTCTCGTCATTCATCTCAAACGATTCGTCTACGACAAGAACTGCTCCAAAATATTCAAGCTAGACAAGAGGGTTGACTTTGGAGTTGACTTGGTCATCGAAAAAGGTTTCTGCACATTCATTTATAATTGTGAAATACAGTTTGGTAACTTTTACTATTCGCTTTTCTATAGAATTGCTATCAGTCAATTGCAGATCCAAGTTGTACCCTACCAAGCAGCGCTCTTATAAACTATTCGCAGGTAAGCTTGATTCCATGGAAGATATTTTTTATTTTCAAACTACATTTATCCACGTTGTAGTCAGCTGCTCAATTTTTAACGGTGAAGCTCCGCCTTTGAGAAATGTTTTATTTCTCTCCAGGAGATTTGCTTTCCCATACTTGAGCAGCGTTAGAATAGTGGAAAAGTAAATGTTGATGAGAGTTGACTTTGTTAATGACATAGGAGAGTGGAGTTTGTCGTCTAATGGACATTACCAGTTACTGGCACAGGTCCTCTGACACAATGTCACGCACCCGCTGTTTTCAATTTGTAAAGTCTTAGTCATGCAACAAACAGTTTATAGTTAAATATTGAAATGCAATAGAGAATAATTTACAAACTTCGACGTCTTTGAAATTGGAATTGATTTTTCATTTCCTCCTTTTGCAGCGGTGTATCACGACGGAGAAGAGGCACACAAAGGTCACTACGTTGCAGACACCTTTCACCCTTCTGGTGGGTCCCTGTGGGGACAATTCGGGTGGATTCGCTACGACGACAGCGACACGAAGGTTGTTTCCGAGAATCAAGTCCTCACTCCCCAGCCCCCACGAGTCCCCTACCTTCTCTACTATCGTCGAGTGGACACGGTCAGTCCAGGCAAGAAACTACTTTAAGAGTCTACTCAACGCTAAATTGATAACTATATTT
>VYYI01001128.1:0-21905 GCA_021029175.1 Bilobella aurantiaca
ACATCAAAAAGAAAATAATGAAAGCACAAGAGCGGTATGCAAACATACTTAGCAATATTTTTAC
This sequence comes from Bilobella aurantiaca, assembly GCA_021029175.1. Classification (NCBI taxonomy): domain Eukaryota; kingdom Metazoa; phylum Arthropoda; class Collembola; order Poduromorpha; family Neanuridae; genus Bilobella; species Bilobella aurantiaca. The sequence goes on from VYYI01001128.1 coordinate 65, forward strand.
ATCCATGGAGTTACATTCTTTTTACTTTGTATGTTCAGATACCCACTAATGAGCAAAGTTGAAGTATTAGACACATTATGTCTCTCTCGTGTTAGAATCGCGACGATTACAGCTCACCTTGGGGATCTTGTCCATATTACCTTTGATTTTGAACCTAAGCCAAATGACACAGGTACGTTTTCTGGAGCTTCCTAGCTGATTCCGGTCATGATCTCGATTCCTAGCAGAGTTAAGAAGAAATAATGAGTAAATGCTAATAGTGCCTTGTTTCAGGATTCATTTTCAGTGTTCATTCTGATTTGATTCACCCTATTGGCTGGGCAAAGGCGGTTGGAATGGACATAATAGGTCCCATTGAGCCAATCACTCCATTTTCCCTCGACTGTATTCCTGCTTGTCCAGAGAATATTTCCCTTCGAGTTGGGCAGACTCTCGAAGCAAGGCATCCGCTGGATCCTTATGCTATTTGTTCCGCTGTGGTGGACGTTGTACTTAAGCATGGATATTTTATGGCAGCTTTTCGGACGTCACCTGAAGAAAAAAGAACGCCACTTCGTTATTGTTTTCACGTAACATCTCCGTATATTTTTCCGTTGGGATTCTGTAAACGAAACAGAATTTTGCTTTGGAGGTCAAACAAAAAGCAAACTGGTTCACCCGCGCCCCTTCATCGGATTCCTCCGGTATGCTGTTGAATTCGAAAACAAAGTTTACTAAACTCATTTATTTATATTATTATTCAGCGACCCCCTCATAAGTTCGTAGTGGGATCAAAGTTTGAAGCTATGGACATCAACGACCCCGGGTTCTTGGGACCTGTTACAGTTACAAAAGTCGTGGAGCATATGCTGCTCTTGCGTTACGAAGGATGGCCAACGTCCGACCCTTCAAGTCTAATTTGGACTTCGGCTGATTCTTCGAATATTTTCCCGTTGGGATACGCTGAACTTATTGGATTGAAGTTTCAAGAACCGTAGTTTTACAATCAGTATATAAAAGTAAAAGTAAGGCACCACTGATTAATGAGACATATCTATATTTTGTCTACAACGTCGACTTGAATTTGTGTACTTTTGAATTATGAAATTAGTACATTAGTATTATACATGTATTTATGCCAACAACGCAACAATTTAAGAAATAACGTAAGTATATAACTGTTAATCATGTTAGTTTGTTTTCAATTTTCTTTGTGAGGATGATAATGTCACTGGAATCTGACGTCCTTTTTTTCTATTTTCTTCCACTTCATATTCATCCTCACTTTCTTCTTGTACTTCCCTTACGTAAGAGGCTTTCGGCACATCTTCCAGAAAAAATGGTGCAATTATAAGGCATAGTATAGTTGACACTAAAAAAAGTAAATATTTATTTATTTTCTAATCCAAAAAATCAATTTTTATAGAATTTAAATTGTGGTAATAAAAATTGATGTACATGAAATTATCATCGGGAAAATGACGTAGAAGTTTAAGACCGTTGTAAAGTAATAGAACGCTTCTGATATATGGAGGAAAATCAAGAGCGTTAGTGAGCAAATTGAGAGGCTTATGATTGGCATGTGATGAATAAATAGAGCACAGTGCGTCATGATGATCCCATTTAGAAAGAAGTAGCGTCCAAAGAGCCTAATCGTCACGGGTGTCACTGTCAAGTGAAAAAAAAAAGACGATTAGTGGTATTTTTTCAATTTTCTTGTGTATTTGTTTTTACATGTATTTGTTTCATGGAAGATGTTATTGAGGAAGTGACTGTCATCACTAAAGCATCTGATGGCGTTGCTGAATTCAATGAACGCAACAAATGCTATCCAGCCCCTCATTCCGTAAATTACGCTGTGAACCATTATTTCCTTATTTTGAGTGAAGTATTATCCCAAAATGTAATTGTCTCGAATAACAATCGAAAATTGCCGTCACTATAATTTTTTTTAATAAATTCTTCTTTAATTCATTCACTTCTTTTTATTGGACAATAATACACTATTAATAATATGTACCAAATAACGCAAATTTCGCATAAGCACACCAAATTGCGGTTCACGAACACTTTACCGATTTAGGGTAACTTTAATATTGATACTATTATATTATTCCTCCATACGAGTATCAACGAGTAAGATTAAACTCAACTGATGATTCTTATTTTTCCAATATTAAAATCAATGAGAATTTGGACTGGAGAAGCTTATTAGCAAAGTGAAAAGCAATTAGATCGAAATAGAGTTTATAAGCTTTCTCCAAACAAATTTCGGAAAGAGCTTTCGTAATATTTTGGGGGGACTGAAAGGGAAATTGGAAGTAAATTATTCGTGAATGCATGCGTAGAAGTATCTTTTTTCCTGAGCATGCTGAAGCTATATTGATCCACATTTCCTTGTCTGATAATACTTTTCCCGAGGTTTCCAGGAGGTCCTGGCTTCTATTTATAAAGAAATTGGGTTCTGAACCTCTAAAGGGAGGGCCACAGAGAAAGTAAAAGTCTATACAGAAAAAAAGTGGTGAAAATTGTGATTTCTAGTCTAAAAATTATATAAAAAAAAAGTGAACATTAACATTAATCAGAACTAAAGTGTTCTTACCTGTTGTCTTTAATCAACTTACTTCAAGAGCAGCTTTATCTTTTTGTATTAAAGATGGTAAATTTACTCAGTAGTGTGAATACGTAAGTTCACCAAAGGGTGTGTCAGTGCATCCTACAACTCCTGGAAAACGCTTCTCGCTGAAAATTATGCTCTGTTCCTCTACTATTTTAATGATGACGTAAATATATTTGAACTTAGCTTTTTTTTTTACATAAACCAAGAGCAAACATTTGTTTGAATTTAAATTATAGCATAGCATTATTTATGTTTTTTGTTTTAAATTTTCGTTACAGCGCATCAAACAATCGAGAGGATTGTCGTGTAGGACATGGGCAGGGTGACAAGCACGGAGTTACTTATAGCGACATGGAATCTGCAATTGTCACTGAGCAGTCTTCTTCCCATTCAAATGCGACAGGCTCAACTTCAGGAAATAACAGCGATCAAACGCCGCATCACGTAGTACACAGAAAGGTAAAGGTCAACTCAAAATTGTACCCCATTTAACTTCCAACACTTCTAATTTCATTTTGATTTTTTTTTGATAATTTTGATTAGATGGAAAGAATAATCGAAACAATGCAAGACGAGGTCAGCGGAGTGCCCGTTCGGACTGTCAAAAGCTTTCTCACGAAAATCCCTTCCGTATTTGCAGGTAAGCGATTATAAAAATTATATTATGAGTGCAAAATTCAAAAAATTATTATGACAGCTACTGTAGCTATCGTATTGTAAGCATTTTATACAAGATCAACTAAGGTTATCATTTATCAGAAGATGTAATGAAGTTGATGAATGAGAGGAATTCGTTACTTTCTCTCGATGAAGCTACGAGAGAAAGTTGAGAAAGCGATGCTTCCTAAAATTATCAACGAATCATTGATGAGTAATTTTTTTTTCAAGAGTTGCCTGATTTTGTTCTGCCGTTCTAGGATCTGATTTGATTTCATGGATTCAGCGTCACTTGGATGTGGAGGATCAAAGTATGAATACGAGGCATATTTATAATTATTAGAATTTATTTTAAGTTGGCTTGAGTGCTTGATATATTTAAATATTTTTCCTGTGACTCCTTAAGCTGAAGCGCTTCAGATGGCTCACTTACTCTCAGCGCATGGATATATTTTTCCAATTGAAGACCATGTACTGACAGTAAAGAATGACTCGGGCTTCTATCGATTTCAGGTGAAAATCTATGAACACTTAATTTCTTTTATTCGTATAAACGGATTGTTTTCTTTTAAAGACGCCGTATTTCTGGCCCAGGTAAATACAATTTCTAAAACAATAATTTGAGATTCGCACTAATTGTATAATGAACATATATTTTTTTTAGTAATTACTGGGATCCGGAAAACTCAGATTACGGTTAGTCTAGCATACTAAACATGAAAAAGTTCTTCTTATACAGACTAATTAAAATCTTGTTCCTCAAGCTGTGTACCTTTGTAAAAGAACAATGCAAAATAAAACTCGGCTGGAGCTTGCTGACTATGAGGCAGAGAACTTGGCAAGACTACAGAAAATGTTCTCCAGGAAATGGGAATTTATATTTATGCAGGTAAAAAATCAAAGTTATTTCTACTACTGAAACAGTTACTTATAATAATTGTTAACGTTTGTAGGCCGAAGCACAGAGCAAGGTTGACAGGAAGCGAGACAAGTTAGAACGGAAAGTACTAGACAGTCAAGAGAGAGCCTTCTGGGATGTACATAGACCTGCGGTAAAAAAACAACATATTTCTACATATAAAACTCGTATTTGGTGTTAGTTGGCGGATTAATCTAAAAAATAAGTTATCGCAAGCTGCTGTAAGTTTAAGCTAGCCAAATGAGCTATTCCTGGGACACTCTATTTTAAAATTTCGAAGCTTTTTTTCTTATATTTAAATTGAGGCTTTATGCTAGGAGTTGTCCCAGAACGGGCATATTGGTTGGACTGATCACAATTAAAATGCTACGAAAATAAATTTTAATTAATTTCTAAATAGCCGGGCTGCGTGAACACAACAGAGATGGATATTAAGAAGGTTTGCAGAATGAATCGACCTAGGCACGGAAGCGAGCATGGGCGGAGCAAGGGTTCAATAATTCCCAAGAAGGAACCGCCCCTCACTGTCGCTGATCTCACCAAACAAATCAAAGCCCTCAAGCACAAACTAGATCGACATTCCATTAATGTTTCGAAAGTAGCGGAAATGTAAGTTAACCATGGCTTAACGTAAAAGTAGCAACGACAAATTCGTTTTCGATGGTACTTATAGGCACTTGACCTACTATGAAATGTACTGCGAATATGACGCTTTTATAACTTCTCCGGAACCATCGAACCCCTGGTTATCGGATAATAGCGACTATTGGGATACGGAACGAATAGGGTAAACTAATATGCTCCAGACCTTAAATGTCTCTTAACTGACGCCCATTTTTTTATAGAAAAGATATTCCAGCCCGCAGAGTAAGGCGCTGGGGATTTTCTGTTGAGGAACTTTTGAAAGATACTGTCGGAAGAGAGCACTTTGCAAAATTTCTAGAAAAAGAGTTTTCAGCCGAAAACCTAAGGTAATGCAAAGGACTTTCTTTTTTTAATTTTTACTTTAAAGGAAGCGGAAGTATTCTAGGAACTTTCATTCAAAACTTGGTTAAAAAAAAAGGTTTTGGGAAGCTGTACAAGAGCTGAAGCGACTTCAGTCCAGCGAAGTTCCAAAGCAGGCTCAAGAAATATGGGCAGAATTCCTGGCTCCCGATGCAACGTCGCTCGTTAATGTTGACTCCCAGTCTTATGATCAGACTCGGAAAAATATCCAGGAAGCGCCGGACAGATGGACATTTGACACCGCTTTGGTAAGCTGGAGAATCGCTTAATACATTCTGAAAGCACCATTGCATCAGTACTGTTGATCCTAGGCTCATGTCTACCACCTCATGAAGAGCGACAGTTACTCTAGATACATTCGATCAGACATGTACAAGGATTTCCTCAACGGTGCCAAAAAGAAGGTGCTCTTTCTTTCACTCCCTGCAAAATTTAGAAAACAATAACCAAAGGCAGCCATTCGCTAAAATCTCAACTAGTGCGAGATTTCTGATATTAGATTTAGTGCAGCACCAACGCTTAACCAATTCCTTTACTAATCGTATATTAGACCAATCAATGCTCCTTGTCAGTAAGTCCGTATACCCAAAATACTCATTCACCAATCCACAAGCAGCCTAAAAGCTTATGTGTAGTGTGTAACTAACGTCCGTTTGTATTCAGTTACCCAAGTCGTAAAGAAAAAAAAAAGAATTTGATTTGTTGAGTTCAAACTAATTTTGAAATGCTGCCTGTCTCCAACAATATCTGATTTTGTTCTAGAGCTCTGTACGCGGCATACGCTCCATTGTTACATTCGCAACAACTAGCAAGAAGGACATGGAATGAGTGCTTACACACAAAACAAAACATTCATTCCCTGTAAAACTTACAATAAACAAATACACCTAAACTTAAACATTCACATGAGCTCAGAGAGGGTTAAAAATGAAGTAATCAGGTTTCATAATATATAATAAAAAATTATCAGTTTTCAATTCAAGGGCAATATTACAGCATATAACGAAATTGTGAAAGGAGCTGGGTATTTAACACATAAAAATACTTTACGAATACGATAAATGTTTTGTACAAAAGCTATGCCTCTTGGATTGATGTGAAGTTGCCATTACCACCGAAAGTTGCTTTGGAATCCCTTTCTGACACCGTTTTCCTAGGTTTTGGTGTTCCGCCCCCTCTTCGAGATCCGAACTATTTAAAAAAAAAACACAATTTCAATTTTTTTTTAATAACTCTACAAATGCTAGTGTTTGCTAGATTTGTAGTTTGACTTACACCCCATAAACTGAGAGAGGAAATATTTGACCGAAGTGGAGTTGTTCCGCTCGCCGCGTCGATGCTCGATCGTGATACTGTATCAGGATCCACATGAGATTTGCCAATAGAGAAAGGGCTAAGCATTTGCGAAACCGTCCTTTTGAGCTTGCTCGGAGTTCGTGACAGGCTTAATGCCCGAGAAACCTAGGTACATTAATTTAACACACTATAAGTTTGCTGCTTTTGTTTAAAACTTGCTATACTAAAGTGTTTCGAATTAAGACTGATGGGATACTTTACTAACTATAAAAGGTAGACTCATACCTTATGCCGTGTCTTGTTCGCAAATCTAGACGCCTTTTCTAAAACCGTAGAGGTTGGCACAGAAAAATCAAGTCGCGAATATTCTTCTGTCACTAATTTGATTTCCTAAAATATATAATGCAAACTTAATATTGGTTGCTTAAAAAACAACACAATGCTAAAAATAGGACATACATAATCCAGTCGATCCACCGCATCAGCAGCTAGTTTCGCCAGTCGATGGAGCAGTGTCAATTTTGGCCAGCCGGGATCCTCAGGAACTGTAAATCCGAACACACGTTCTCTGTTTTCGTGAGGCTCCCTCACAATTAGTCCAAAACAACTGGCGTCACTAAAATGAAAAATTCCCTCGGTTCATGAAAACATTGAATGATATGAATTTTGAAACTGAGAGGAATTGTTGAAAAATTACCGAATATCTACCACACGAATAATCGCGACGTGATAAACGATTTCCAAAAATTTGTACGGTTTAGGGCCGTTATGTAGAGAGTTCACGTAGTGACCCGGAAGTATTGATTTTCTACTCACACTTGGACTACGTAAGTTTGCTACTGATGACACTGAATTCAAATGTTTGTTGGCTGCCGTTGAACGTCTTTTTACGATAAGAATTGAATCATTGAACACAATTAAGGATAGTGGATCATTCTTCTGCCCCCAAGTCTCAGAAAGTGAGTTTACGTCGATCCGGAACTGCAAAGAACGTTGAGCCGATACTATGTCCACCTGAAATTATATTAATGTTAGAAACGGTAGTCCGAATATTGAAAAATTATCAAATTAATTAGAATAGCAAAAAATTTTAGGCGAGGAAACTGAAAATAACATTACTTAAAAAAAAAACAGATTTTAAAATTAAAATTACCGGACATCCGTCAATTTCGTTATAAATATCAAACATAGCGATTCTCGCTTCTGTCACACGTTTCCCTTCATTAATAGCTTTATTAACAGAGGTAATCGCTTCCACTGCCTTCACCATCCATTCGGCGTCTGGGTTAGGTTCCTTTGTTCTTTTCACGAGCGCTGAAAGAATCAGTGCTGTAGACGGAAGACGCTGAATCGGACGAATCATCAAATCTGTCAACGCCTGCTTGCCGCATTCTGGCCGACCTAGAATCAACAAAAGCATTTAGGATGTACGAGTTTGTTGACACCGCATTAAATTTAAATAATTGTGTCCGTGTAATCACTTTGAGCAATTTTCAGGAATGCCATAAATCGCCCGTCATTCTCTTCACATCTTTTGATTTCATTCTTCGTCGTTTCAAAAAAGTTGACAAATGGTTCATACGCTCTTCTGAATGCGCTGGACTATTTTGATGGAAAGCAAATTCAAAATGAATTACCCTAAAACCAATAGCATTTGCCAAAACTCACATGATTGCAGTAAACTTTCCCAATTAGATTATCCTCTGACCAAGGCGAAAGTAACCAAGCCAAATCTCGAAGCAATCGTCGATGTAATGAGTAGATTGGTAAAATTGTCTGAAAAATTGCCCTAATTTCCAAAGGTTCCAAAATTGCACCACCAGGTTGGTTAGTATCTTCACAGGGTTCTTTGAAATTCTAAAATGAAAAATATCACTACATAGAGCTCAACTTGACACAGCAATAGCTATTCAACAAATTATCAAAGTTGATCGAAAATAATGACTGTTTTCCATAATATACCTTTACGATATTCACAAGGATTGCCACATAATTTCTTTCAGTTTCAATTAGATGCGTGAACTCGGCCTGACGAGGGGACATTGATTTGATGTCCGCAGTGACTAGGAAGTCACTGATTTGTTTCAACGTATTTCCAAATTCAGCATCAGAAACATCTTCGTCAGTACCCAGAGAACTACCTCCCAAGTTTATTAATTTGGCGTCTGTTTGTGAAATATCTGTCAAGATCTTCGGTGGAAGATCCGGCAACACAAGCGAACTCAAAAACTCATTCCTTGTTTGAAAAACCAACCTGTTAGCTTGAACATTATTTTTGAATATTTTTTTTAAATATTCAACGCACCTCAAAGAATCTTTAATTCTTTTTCGCTTCCTCTTTCCGATGGATTCTTTTGCGCTTCCCGGAGTGCCTCCCTCAGTGTCGCTTAACATGGGTAAGTTGGGTGGACTAATCAACCCGGTGGGCGTACCAATACTTGCATTTCCAATTTCGTCGTAGTATTGTCTATCCTCCGGAGTTACGAAAGGCGGAACCATGTACGGCTCCTCGGGAGTACAATAGCCGACTTGTAACGTTGTCCAAAACCATTCCTCCTTGACTAATTTAACTTTTTCGCGCTGGCTGTGAGCGACATGAATTGATGTCGAGATTGGAGTGCTGCTTTGTGCTTTACATATCTAATAATGAAATACCGGAGTTAAATTTAATAAAATTTAATAAGATAAATAGGTCAACACAACAGTTAATGTGAGAATGAATTGTGAGCATCGAGTTATTCAGAAAAATTTGAATTGTCTCAAGAAGAAACATTGTATAGTTCAGCCAAGTTCAGCGCGGATAATTTACGTACTGGAGAATCCGGAAGCTCAAAGCGTGGACGTTTTGTAGGACTCTGCACGTCGGGACATTGTTCACTGATTTCAAACACGCCCGCAACTTTGTCATTGATAGTTTGTACATCTGTTAGTTTGTCCTCTTTCTGGCCATTTCGATTGGTACGATCAGTTGGGTGGGGAGAAGTATCCGCCTTGATAACCTAATAAATTAATATAAATTACGTACCACCACACCAAAGTAACGCAATAATTATTCAACCAGTGAACTGGTTAAACCTTGCTAATGCTAACCCCGCCCGCAATCCAGCTATTGTTAGTTTGCTGAACTTTGAAATATTAATTGTTATTGTACTGATGTCAAATGTCAACCTCAAACTGTTTGACAACCATTTAGTCCATTAATAAAATCACGTGAAACTTACAACGTGGGTTGCTTGCGGATCACCGGGTTCAACAACCAATCCATCACGGGTTGTAACATGTGAAGCAAGTTTGGATCTGTAACCGTCATCGAATCCATCAAAAGCTATTTTCAATGAATAGAATGCCTTGCATGTCCAGGTTTGCTTTAAACAATTAAAATACATCATTTAGTAATTCCTCATAAAAACAAAAACATAGGTTGATGAGAATACCAGGTCAATTTTCCAGTCTAGACTATGGTTGCAACGATGTTTCCACAAGTGATCAATCCAATCGGGATGAACAATCTGAACCGCCATTGCACAAGCATCGAGATATCTTTCTCCTCCAACTCTCTCCACTACCAGGAAGTTTACTTTAACAGCTTTCTCAACGAATAATCCACCCAGGTACAAAATTTTACGGCGCATTTCCACCTAAGACACAAACACTAATTACACCAAGTAAAGACTAACAAATTTATTAAGATAAGTTACCATTTTCTCTTTGGAGCGCATTCCTGTAATGCTGAATGTGTATCCTTGGAGAAACAAGGAGAAGATCGGATATCCTGATGGAGATGGAAATAAGCGCTTATGCATTTCATAAGATGTCAAAAGTGCAGGTACACCGTAAATGACGATCTTTGGATTATTTTGAGCACGCTTTCTTAAGAGTTCAAAAAATGACCCTTTGAACTCTTCGAAAATGTAAACATTTGCGGAATTTATATCAAAGTTGCTTTGTGAACTACTATCCAACAAAACGGCTTGAAGCGACAAGGCCTGAAAACATATCAATTGTAAATTAAGTAACCATGTCTTGATTAGTTCTACTACCCAATTAATGAACTGGTTTAGAATGTAAATATTTGAAGCATGAACATCGGCTTTAACTAAAATTGGAAGCTCTCTCTCAATAGAGGATTTGGCGTAATATTTACCGCCACCCCCAAGAAACCAACACAATACAAAAACAGTGAATGCGAATAGGATGCAGTTTTTACCTTTAATACTTTCTGCAGTTCAATTTGTTCCATAAGATTTGACCCAATTAGATACACCACATTTTGGCTACCCATCGTCTCAGGCATATCTCTTGAACCTTCCGAACCCGAGCTTAGCAGACCTAACAGAAGATTTAATCTTACAAATTGTCAAAGCAACACTAAATACGGTAAGGATTGTATTCCAATATTCCCGAAATTCATAAAACAGTGCTTCCAAATCTTTGAAAATCCAAAACCCTTCCATGCATGCTTACCACATTGTGGGTGTGACCCCGATCCATCCAAGGCCATGATTTAACGGAGAACACTCGACAACTGATTGTTAATTAACTTAACTAATTAGTAATTGAATAATTTGAATGTTCAAAAAAAATAGTAAAATCTTTCGTTCGTTGTTAACTAATTTCTGACTTGGACTTGTTTGTTTTCACTTGAACTTTTGGATGAGCGCTTTTGAGAAAGCGAGGGGAAATGAGTGGAGGTGCTTTCAGCTGGCGCCACGAAGTCTCCTTTATACAAAATTCAAACTAAAATCTCTTTACAATTAAAATATTTCAATTATGATAATCTTATTAATATAATAAAAGAGTTATTTTATATTTTATTAATATTTTTATTTTATAATATAATATATTTTATTTTAAGTAACTTTTACAGTGTACATCGAAAGGATTGTTTGAAGGTTTTATGCTCCTAAGCGATGCCCTTTTTCACCGGGAAATATTCCTTTCACACGAAAACTTAATGTGACATATTTTTGAACCCTTTCGTCATTGTCAGAGATGGGAGGGCACATTGTTGCTTGAATACGAAAAACGTTATTTACAAAGAAAGGCCAAGCCATTGAACAAGCCCTATTTAAATCAGGGACCTTTTAAAGCAACACTCAAGTTTCTAAAGTTTGCTTTTTAGCCATTTAATAATTGTAATTATAATTTTAGAATTTCATTAAATTTACCTAAACATCACTTAATAGTAAGTGATTTTTACACTTAATGTCTTGTTGGGTATCGGCGTCCGGTAAAACCTGAATCTCCAAAACGTAAGTGTTCGTGATGTTTTTTGTAGAAGCAAAATAACTAATTAGCGTATGCAAATTGACTAAAACATCGCCTTCTTTTAGACAAGTATCTTAAAGTTGTACAAATTATATGTACAATCTACGATCAGATTTAATCAATTGCTAAATACTTATGATACAAAAACTCGGTCTCAAAATCAAACAACCTTCTTGGTTCATTATCAGTTAACAAAAATAAAACATAAAATTCATATTAGCATAATATCTAATGGTCTTTTTAAATACACTAATTCGAGATAATCGTTCTAATAAATAAATTCATAATTGTAACGTAAACAAGGTTAACATTAGAAACATCCATGCAGTAGCAAAACCCAGCTAAATTAAAAATAGTTATTTCAATATCGCCTTTCCAGATGAGGCTTGGTTTTCTTTTTTAAATCAAGAGTGGTTTAACGTAACAATATAGTCCAATTAATATTGTCGTTAACTTATATTTTGCGTATAAGATGGTGAGTCTGTGTGATTGAGTGTTTGATACGGGGTGGACGAGATTCCAAGGCTAATACTACGATCGCCAATGCCAATAGCGTTCCCATTATCATCTTCTGTTAAATTGTGTCCAGGTTCTGGATCTGTGTCACTAGCCGCTTTTGAATTATTGACCACCAAGATCTAGCAAAACATTAAATAAACGTGAGTAATTGGTGCCTAACTTTATTGTTAATATAATAACCTAATTTTCAATCGTTCATACTAATATTGAGCTATTGGACTAATCTAATTACTAATTACGTGAAGTGTAATTTAAGTAACCAAGTTAAGTATTTAATTACACTACAAATACTTGATACCAAATCTAATCAACAACTTGACTTCGACTTCCACTTACGACCAATTGCTAAAATACTGGATCTACCTAAAGAACTATAAGAGGGCCACACATGAAACTGAATTCGGGTTTCCAAACTTACAGTCCTTGACCTTCCTTAAAACATCATGTGCCATGTTGGCAAAGTCCCTGACCTGCGTTTTAGGAGTTGTCGATAAAAGCACCCATAATTAAAAAGAAAAAAACAAGATTCCATATTTAACTTTTCGGTTTAAATATTTAATTCGTGTTGTGTCCTTCCCAAGTAACCCTATATCGGTTCTTTTTTTTTTACTGTTTTGAGTCAATCAATACTGTTATTTCGCAAACTATAACAATTGCTTATTGAAACGTGATCTCACTCCACCCTATGTCGCTTGGTTTTTAAGACAGTAGAAATTAAATGAGTTTTAACTTACCGGCTTCCCATAGTGGGTTTGAGCAACTTCAAGATGCATCTTTGAACTACACAAAAGCTGGAGTTTTTGTATGGCAACATGGCGACAGCTAGAGTATTTATACTCCCAAGCATCGAACAATAGGTTATAGTATCTAGGTCCCTCCAGGAACTTGAAATATTCGTGACAAGTTGGCGACGGAAAGATTCGCTTGAATCCGCTACATTGACTCAGTTCGTCTTCAGCTTGGATAAGATATCGGACATCATCTGGTGTTAAATTCCGTAACGCCAATCTAATGCACTGAATACATAAAAGAATTTGATTATATAACTTTTCACAAACAAAAACAACCATATCTTGACATCAGGTATAAGACAAACCTTGTCTCTGTTGCCGTGATTGTTCTTAATTAGATTCTGCTTCGCCTTCTCTTCCACTGACAATGAATTGGAATACAAGCGCTTGTCAAAGACTGGAGTCTCAAGATGCTCTTTTCGACATGCTCCAACAATTTTCGTCTAAAAGAAAATACACCGATAGTGTACATTGTAAATACCACACATGAACAAGTTATTTACCTTAAGCGAATTGGACAAAAAATCTGGGAAATGATAACCAACTATATTGAACACTTCTCGGATTAATGGAGCTTTGACAGCAGAATCCAAAGGAGACGAAGAATGTAGCGATGGGCTAATATTAACCTCCAACAACCAAGGGCGGAGTCGCTCATCTAAAATTATATCTAGTCCAAAAAGTTCATATCCATTGTATCGACTTGGAAGATTGAATGCAGAAGCAGTAATTTGATCTTCAACGCAAATGAAAGTTTTGATTGCAATGTCCTCCAGTTTTTTCCAGAGATTATCAACATTGTGCCCCTCACTCTTCAAGTATCGCCACAATGACTTGAGTGTCCTATAAAAACAGTACTTTGAATGGCTTGTGTAAAAATAAATTCTAGACCAACCATCATTTTTTGAATCACATTTCACATACCATTTGTGCCCCTCCATAGAATTCTCGTCTTCATTTTTAGTGTAAAGGTCGCAAAACTTGTTAATTGAGTAATTGGTTAAGTGCATGAATCGGTCGGATACGCGCGTCGAATCTTGAGAATACTTTACAGGTGCAAATCGAACCAGCCCCTCACGGTAAATATATATTCTGAAATCAAGGAAATCAATTAGAATAGAATTGGATCGGAGAATTAGGTCAGTGTTCAAGCAGGTGATAGTAAAATATTTGAACTTCTTACATTTCCACACCAATATTTTCAAATCAATCTTATTACCAGTGATTGTAAACATGTTAACCTTCTTTCAATTTGTTTCTAACTGTATCAGCAATAAATTTATTTGTTCTAATTTAATGTTATTTTAAAAATTCCTCAGTTGTCAGACTCTAGGAAGATCAATCTTTAATTAGAATGATAGGGAAAGACACTTAAATAAACCTGAATTGAATTGTAGGAATATAAATGAATAGCATACAACAAATTTTTTTGATGATTACTTACTTCAACGGATGAAATGAGGTCACAAGTACATATAACCGAATCTGGTACAAAAAATATGAATTACAGTATCATTCAGATACATTCCAAGCTTTACACAACTTACGTCAAACTTCCTCGAATTAATGAGAAAGGGTTTTGAAATATACTTTTGAACAATGGTTGACCTCTTCTTCGGTACTTGACCCCATCGATTTATGACTCGAATACCATTGCCCCTAGCTCCTGCTGGCTAAAATTAGTAACTCCAACTTGATTTTCTCATAGCGAATAGCGATAGACATGTTACGTGTTTTTTTTGTTACAGGTTTTATTATCCAAGGCCTCCCTTTGGCAGAAGAGTCCCATGCTGCTTTCAAACATCTTATTTCTTGCGGTAGAATATATGACTTCGGTAAAAAGCCGAAAGCTTCTTTTCCAAATTTGCAACTGTGTCTCTGATAGTTGCGCCATAATTTGTCTTTTCGTCCGACTTGGAATGTGGCTGGTAGGTGATTAAGTTTCTGGTAGTCCTTTAACGCTGCCCGGAACATAACAGCTTTCATATGTTTCCCCCATTGGCCTGTCCATTCTACCGTCTTTTTCAATAGACGAAATCCTTTAGAATTAAGAAATTGTTTAGTTTCGGCAGGGACTACAAGCACTTACGCCTAAACAACTTACCACTACTCGTTACTGTTTCACGTACAACCGTTGGTGTGATAGGAGATAACCTCCATTTTAGCATTGATTTTATCTCCTTCGGAAGGCACTGGCATTTTCCTTCATGCTGACAGAAATTAATAAAAGGCGGAACAAATGGAAAGTGTGAGAGTCGAATGCCTGGAAACTTCTGAGTTTCGCCCTTTTCCGTTAGGACATCCAAGCTTTCTCCCTTGTCAGAATCGAATAATTCAACATCGCTCATGTTTTTACCGTCAGCCTGATTTGATGCTAAGCAAGTTTCATTTTGTTCTTCTGTGCTTTCTTCCGAGTTATCAAATGTATCGCTTTCTTCGGAACAGTCCGACTCATCGTCTTCAACTCCAAGGTCTGAAACTGAAAAAAAAATTGAAATGAATCATTCTCAAAGTTTAAACTCGTAAGCAGTGAACCAAACTGTCCTGTCCGACTCTTTCTTGAATGCCTTACAATTTATAAACTGAAGATATTAGGTGTGAGGATTAGTTTAATAAATTGCAATTGTAAAACAGTCGTACCAATTTTCATTTGATTTTCCAAGTTCAACTTCCGCTGGTTTGTGACTGGCGGATGCACAAGAAACCGTGATCTCGATCGAGCTGACCCATTACAACTTCTACCTCTGCGAACAGTTATTCTGGTAGGAGGACCAGGGATAGGACGATTTGGGGGTCTATTTAACGTAATATGATGGAAAGACGACAACGATCGTTCCGATGCAAATGAGCCGCCATTGAAGTTCCCCGTGACCTGAGGAGAACTGAAAAAAGAAATGTTAAGTCTTAAATTGAATAACAGTTGCATTTCAGTTTTATTGTAAGTATTACAGCGACTTTGTCTGAGGTGAATCCGCATGAATTCCATATTCCGATTCGTGAGTGTTTTTTTCCTCAAGAACGGCATCCACGACTTCCGCCAGGGTAACCAAGTTCAAGACATCGTATTTCTTATGCTCCGCAATCCTCAGAATTTCAGTTTTCTTGCCAATATTTTGACATTCCGGGAGCATTTCCATCGCCCCCAATGGTTTCCGCTGTGGAGAAATCTCACGAGATCGTTTCTGAAAGTGCGGTCTCATGTCACAGTTGCAGTCTTCGTCGCCCCCCACAAATTTGTCACAGCCTGAACACTTCGTGGCTGACTCGCTGTTTTCGTTGGTGTATTGGCGTTTAGTTGCTGAAATCACCTGGTGAGTAAATCCCATGTTTTCATTGCCCTGCGAAGCATTGAAATGTGAACTCTTTAGGACTGCCATGATTCTGGTGATGGTGACCGTGATTAGTGATTAAGGAAAAGGCTCATGTTATCAGTTTTGAATATCTTACCTGACCCCTTGCCCCTCGTCGTCACTTCGTTAATCAACTAGCTTAATTTTAACTGACTTTTGAAATAGATAATACTCGATTAAACGTTGAACAACCTAATTACTAAAATTGCGACTCGCCCGCACTCCCCTCCTGTCCTAAACCTCAAGTCCTTCTTTCAATAGCCTATGCAAAAAGCCAAAGCCAAGTCAAATCCTATTCCTACTCCCTTTCCAAATCCCAATCCTGTTTTTCAAAGAAAAGTCATTTAAAATTCCCTCACTCCTCAATATAACGCCCTAATAGGTTGCACTGAACTTAAACGCCTTCACTCACGATTCACGAATGATTCACGATTTCATAATTTAATTCAAATTATATTCATAATCAAATTACTTTCCATCCAATAATTAAATTACTTTTGTCTGTAACACAAGCATCTAGGCATTCATACGGCCTCTCAATTTAACCTTTATACACCAACAAAACATTTTGCATAATGCAACAGTAAACAAATCGGATACATGCTTGAAGAATAGTTTTTAGAAAAAATTCATAAAAAGGCAATTCACTGCAATAAGATTCTCCAATAATAAATGATCATACTAGTAATTATTTATTTTTAAAATGAAAGCTTCCAATGCAATATGATGACTTTTTTAAACTATTTGAACAATATGCTAGAGGATGTCTTTGCAATTGACTGAAGCCATATCGCTGCACCGGCAAGAACGCCCTCCTCTAATATTTGGCAGGCATATAAGCTCCTCCTCGGGACAAGTATACCGACTGCAGGGGCTGTACACTGTTCGTTTAATTACGAATTATCAAATTTTAATTAAAGTATTACGTTCGAGTAATTGGAATTGTTAAAACAAATACCTTGCTGGCACATTTCTGGAACCAAAACAATTCCATACAGTTTTCCAGGACCTCCCAACGCTACCTCAACTGACTCTCCGATTACTCCAGTTCTCCTGGAAGCTCGCTCAATGCTTGATCTAACAATTCAAGGAGATTAAAACAAAGTTCTACATTTCAAATTATAAAGTTATGTAAAATTATGATTCATACGTGTTCCAGTCACTCCAGTAGAAGGTCTCGGAATCCATTGCCAAGCCAAAGGCGTACTTTACTCCATGTACAAACGTCCTTCTCCCTCTACCATCGATTCCGATGCATTCTGAAAACATTCATCAAATATAAACAAATTCATATTAATTCAAGTATGACTATTACTACTGAAATCTTCCGAAGACTACCTATTTTGTGAGTTCCAGCATCAGCAAAGCAAAGCTGATCTGCTCTATGATCAATCGTTAGCGAATTCGGAAGCGCTAAACCTTCACCGAGAAGAAGCTGTCTTCCGAATCCGTCCATTCCGGAATATTCTATTTTCGGATAAGCTCTGTTCCAGTCAGTCCAAAAAATACGCCTGCAAGGCAAGAGTAAATTTAAAAATAGTAAAATAATTATTAAAATATTTTTAGTACATTGAAAATTTTAGAAATAAAAAAAAGGTTGGCAATTTTCAGCCTTAAAACTCACCCCCGTTGTGGGTAAACTGCAATTCCTCGCGGATTGACAAGGTCAATTGAAATTAGCGTTTTTCTCTTCTTTGTTAGGAGATTCGCAACTTCAATCGTATCTTTCGAAGAATCCGTCCAGTACAAATTCTGAGACGCCCAGTCAACAGTCAACCCCTCTGGGGATCCTATGTCTAATTTTAGAACAAAACATTTGTTTAAGTAGTTTCTGAAATTAGTACTTTAGAGAGTCACCTTCATTTAAAAATGTCATTTTTTCTGATCCGTTGAAGCGAGAGGCTTTGATCATTCTGCCTGCAACGTCGCTCCAGTACACCTTTCTATTTGGACAGTCAATTCCGATTCCAACTGCAGTTTGAAATGGCTCAACCAGTATTGGCTGCGCTTTTTCTCCAGTCAGCATCACCTTGATCACTGACATGCCTTTGGCAATCAGTAGAAATTGATTGTCCTCTCGAACAGCTTCTTGGCAGTCAAAACCATCACCAATATAACCCTACGCATAAGGTAGATACAATTAAGTTAAGTGTAAAAGTTCGTTAGGTTATAAAATGTTTTTTAGAGCCTATCAAGCGAAATTTTATACTGACCGTTTTACACTGGCATCCCCATTCTCGATTCCCTGGGTTGGGTCGACATTCCGCGTTAACGTCACAGACTGAACTGTCCTGGTAGCAGGGTATCGCTGATCTGCAGAATTTCCCGTCACCTTCAAATCCCTGGAGATTGAATAGAAGCACCGAATTTCATAGGGCATTTCCACGAATATCTCCAGCAAAATTAAAGATATGGCGAATGCGGTACTTCGAAAAAAAAATGTACCTGTCGACATTGACACTTAAACAACCTCGATTTAGTGTCGTAAAAGCACTCGGCGTTCCTTGCGCAGTTGTTGAGCACATTGCACCCTGTCATGTCTTCCTGACACTGAAATCCGTCCCCAAGAAATCCGGGCTTGCACTCACATTGAAACTTGGAAAGGCTCGACTCCCAGATGCAGCGTCCACTTGCATTACAGTTGTTGAGAACGTCACAACCGACGTTAGCTCCGGGGAGACATTGATTTTCGACGGAGACGAATCCCTCCTTGCAGTCACAGCGATATCGAAGTTCAGTTCTGTTGTACCGACACTCGGAATATCCTCCGCAGTCCGCGTGACTCGTGCAGAGATCTGCCGATCCAGTGAAATTATTCAGTAAATTATTTTAATCAAAATTAACTGAATTATGCTTTCTGTCGTAATTCAGCGTTAAATAAACGGATTTCAAACCTCTCGGTAGGCATTCTCTTCCGTTTCCGCTAAAACCAGACTTGCAAACACATTGATGCTCTCCATGTTGTGGAATACAATCAGCATTTAAATCGCAAATGGAGCCATCGACATCACAAGACCTCTCTAAAAATTCGTAAAAATTATCGTTAAGCAATTAATCATAAATAGGTTCTTAAATAATTTCTTAAGTTTATTAGCGCCTAATCTAAGCACTAAAAATCCACAGGCACACAGGCATTGCTTACCATTTATCAACTCCGTGGGCAAGCACTGATGACGCGCATCATCGTACTGAAATTCCGGAGGGCAGTAGCAGCGAATCCCAAACGGACATTCGGGTGTTGGATTTGATATAATAGTTTCTGAATATGTCACCAACGACAAATTCGTCAACTGGTTCCGAAATTACATTCTCCTTGAAAACCATAAATCGCTTACCAGGCATTCTTGAATCCTTGCAACTGAACCCGTCTCCAACGAATGGATACCGACAAACGCAATGATGAAGAGCTCCTTCCCGGCTTGACATGGGAAGGCAGTCAGCGTACGGGTGACATATTTCGATATCCAAGCAATCGGACGGCTCGGGCTCAGGACCTGCGCAAATTATAAATTAAAAAAAAAATGATCTGATGAAAGCAATTTCGCGAAGTTCTCAATCTTAAATTGTCTACGTGATTCTCGAAGTTCCTGGCAACTTGTTCCGTTTCCGTAGTATTCGTCCCTGCATTTGCAGTAGTAGGTTCCGGACATTTCGGATATGCATTCGGCGTTTCGATCACACGTCCTGCAGACGTTTTCACCTACTACAAATCCATAAAAACGCTAAATCAGAAACTTCTACTTTAAAACATTTTGGAACTGTAAATTTCAATTGTACGGTAACTTTATTAGCTAACCATTTTCATCCTCTTCATCATCAGGATTTTTTTCGACGCAAAATAGTCCGTCACCCCGGTATCCAGGAAGACATTGACATTCTGGCTCACCCATTCTCTTCTCGATGCATTCAGCATTCTCGCCGCATTGAACGTCAGAGCACGTTAGCATTTCTATTTTTTCAAAATATGGTTTGCATTCTATGGATTGTGAACATTAAAGTACTAGTCCTAGTTTACAGTAAATCTGAACATATTACTGGAACAGGTTCGACCATCACCGACGTAGGTGTCCCTGCAGCGACAATCGTACGATCCTTCTCGGTTAATGCAGTGCGCAGTCACATCGCAGTCCGACGTGCCCCTCCCACATTCATCAATGTCAACGCATTGCGCTATATGATCATCGTCTCCCTCTACGTACTCTTCCTCATATCTAGATAATCACCGACCGAATTATTGAAAATGTAATACACTTAAATTTAATACATTTTAATTTAATTTAAAATAAAAAACTAACCCTAAATTACAAATGCAACTGAACGAATTTCCATCAGCGACGCAGGAACTAAGTGCAGGGCAGTTTGTTGCATTTGTTTTGCAAGGATCACCTCCTGCATTAAATTAAAGTTCTTTCGTTATAAAATCAGTGACATTGCCTGGAAAAAATATAGCCAACGGCTGAAAATGTTACCTTCCGGGGGTGAAATTGCACTGGACATTGCATATCTAACAATTTCCAGCCCTCCGTCATACTCAATATAGCTTTTCCCAACTTTCATTTTGATTGTTTGAAGGTGGGCCGGAAGTGAGGACTTGTACTGACATTCTTCGTATGAAATTGTCTGCTCAATGCTGAATGGATTATCGGTTGAAGTCCCTTCGAGTCGGTAATTGTGATTCGATTTGGAGCGAATCATTCCAGGCGAAATTCGTGTCAAAAGTATTTCAAAGTCATTGAGCTCAATTTTCATGCCGACGGGAACCACGGTGGTGGTTCCATGGATTCGAGTCTCCACTTTTAATTGGCTAAACACATCGAGGCCGGTGTTCGCCTGCGTGATTGTGACTTTGTGCCCAGTCTGAAGAAAGGATACCTCGGCTGTGTAGTTGAAAACTCCGCCTACATTTTCAATTAATTAGCAGTGTATAGAGGACTATTGTTTAATATATTATTGTGTTATACATTATATTATTCTAGACTTTTATAAAATTTTAAATACGACAATATTTTAGAGATAGTGCTAATTACCGGTCAGTTGAAACCCGTTGGGGGTTCCATTCAGACTGACACTGAAAAGCCATCCAAAAACTGCACCAATGACAGAGAGAGACTGAAAATCATAGCCAAGTCGGTCAACGATTTTCGCGATTGCTGTATATGCTCGACCATCGGCGGGAACGACATATGAGTACAAATCGGCATCTTCTATGGGGATGCCGTTGAGCATTCCCTTCACTTTCCCAATCGCCCTCTCCGGAATGTCTTCAACAAACAACAAACATTAGGTTATTACTTTAATTGACATTAACGAGCAAAGGTTTAGTAAGTGGCTTTCAAAGACATCAATTTCAACACTTGTGGATAATTTAATTAAACCCATTTAAAAGACTAACTTGTTTCTAAATCGTAGAAAATCAGCTATTTATAAATCAGTTCTG
>VYYI01001129.1:0-21899 GCA_021029175.1 Bilobella aurantiaca
TGGTGCCGGGATTCGATCTCGGCACCTACCCAAGTTAGGACAAGGGTCCTAACCCCCCGGACTACGGGCCTTGGGCCAAGCATTACAAGTACATTTTTTCAAGTACCTTACAGCAAACTACAAACTCCGGCCGTTGCTTGAGGACGTGCTTGACGATTGACGAATCCCTTGTACAAGAATTTTTCCACATTTTAGATGACACAAAGTGTGCGATACAAAACGTATTTCACTAATTTTGGACAAGCAAAATTCGAATTAGAAAGGATCTAGTCTAGATAAGCTAGAAGACAATGTAAACGAGGAAATTTTCATGATGTCTAAAAGAAAAACCCTTTTCATGTCGCAAATATTTTGTTAATGTGATATGATAAAATAGGGTACTTTCGACCGCATATCAGAATTACAACAAATGCACATAGTTTCTATTGATTTTTTTTCCCACTGAATAATTTCCTGTTTTCCGTGCTTTGCTTGCATTATGAAAATAGCAAATCCGCATCAGGTTACCATTCATATAGAAATGCAGTACAAAGTAATTAAACTATTTAAACTCAATTACACGTAACATTTATTAAAAGTTGGATATAATTTATGAGCTTTTTCTGATTAATTTGGAAGTCGCTAGAAATAGTTACGATAAATCATGTCAGAAGAATTTAAATATTTTGAAATATTTTTTTCTTTTATACATTTTATTATTATGTAACAATATTTTTCTTAAATAATTACTCTAATATTTATCTTAACTGCTTAAAACTTAATAAACACACACATTCATTCAAAATAATTTAACCTATTCAGAACTTTGATGCAGTATTTCTTGCATATCTATTGCTTCTATACATATGCATATGCATATACATGTACTAAACTAAATTAAATTAAACTTTAAATTAATAAGTTAACTTAACTCTTGATTAGGTGAATAAATTACTTAAAAACATCAATCGAAATGCCTTCCTCGCATCGACTTTCAGTTTGTAAGCATTTCTCTTTACTTTCACTTTGAATGAGATGCCAAGCTCTGGATTTATGAAGACGATTTTTTTGACATTTTATTACTGTCCAAGTTCATTCCAAGAATGAATGTTTAACCAGTATTGTGAAACCCATAATGAAAAATCGAAACGGAATATTAATTGAATGGCTTACACCTCCAGGCAAACGGCTGTTTAGACCATTTTTTTTAAGTAAAGTTGCCTTGTTTTTGTTAAGAATGAAACCGCGCCTTCATTGAGAAATGCTATTTTGGGAGCGCGTCCTACTTAACCCATTCATTTTCAGGAAGGATCCATATAGACTCCCAAAAATCCGGGCAGGAACCAGCCAGTGAACCCGACTGCGCCCAAAAACAAGGAAGAAGGCTCAATCGATGCGGGTTCCACGTGGCAGCAGTTGACCTCAAGGCTGTGCCAGGCCTGTTGGCATAGGCCGTATACCAAGGACCACTTCCTGCTCCCTCACGCACCCTACGCACCACTCCTTGACGACGCACCCGCGTCTCCGCACATCTCCCCACATATATCCCATTCACAAAGTTTTGTCAGGGCGAAGTAGGCCGCTCGACCCACGTCACTGCAGTAGAATGAATCCAATATGAATGAAGTGGGAAAGTGCGTAAGCGGCCTCGGATGTAGGAAAGTGCGTGCGTGCGTTGGGGAAAGCAGGAAAAGGCTGCTGCTTGATGCTGGCGAAGCATTTTTTTTTTTACCAAGAATCATTCAAATATCCCTGTATATCCATGTCCGCCCTTTCCTTAGCAGCAGCGTTCGATAAAGGAAGGCTTTCGTTTTTTTTTCAGGCTTTCGTTGACCTAAATTTTCATTCAACTTGTTTTTATGAATTAGAATGGTTTCATTGAGTTGAAACAGGCAAATGCCACGGTGCCTACGCCGCAGCAGGAGCGCAGAGGTGATTTAGAAATTAAAGTATCAATGTTGCAAGAGCTTTTTGAAAAGGTTGAGGCCTGCCCAAGTATTAGAAGCGTTTGTTTTTTAATACCGGAAAGGTATGGCACGGGAATCGTGCCATTATTCTTGGAACAAAAATTATTGCGTCGTTGTTCTTTCATTCATAAGGATTTGAAAGTGCTTTTGAAAATTGATGGGTTGAGTTTGTTTATATTTTGATTCAAAATTTGTGTATGGTTCATGGCGTCTATGAATAATAGAACGATTCTTGGGGTTTGCACGGAACAGTAGACCCAGGCTTAAATTATTCTGCTTGCGTCAATTGATAATTAAGTTTCGTAAACTTTCTGGAGAAGTGATAGCCTTCCATAATCTTCCTTAAACCATGTATACCTTTTCATGTTTATATTTATTAAAAAAGATGATTAAAAATAATAATAAGAAACATCATTGAGTAAAAAAAAATGACATCAAAGACTAATTGATTATTAGCAATAAAATGTTAAAGAATTTACTATAACGTTTCCCAACTTCAAGTTCACTCCTTTTTTTTTCCCTGTAAGTTTAAGTTGACTGCTGAGTTTCGAGTGAACTGCAAATTCTAAACTTTATAGGTAATTGTTGTTAATTACTAATTAATATTTTAACAATAATGATATCAATGAATTTACTTAAAATAATTAATAGGTCCATCTCCACCTTCACAATCAGACTAGCGAACATAGATTTTTTCCTATTTACTAAAAACATTTTGAGTTTTGAATGCACGTAACAGTGAATTCTTTGGAACTTTTTGGATTTCTCTTTTCGTACCGGACACAAAATCAGGAGTGGGAAATTCCTACATTTCAGATTTTGCAACTAGCAAATGACCCCACGTTAGCGAGGTGAGTAAAATGTCAACTTTCCATTGTGCTGCATGGTACACGCTTTTCCTTGTCAACTCTTGTAACTTAAATTAATTAATATTACTATTTTTTTGAAATGTACACAAAATTTGCGTTGTTCATTCATGAAAGATTTTGATTATTATAAAACGTGCTGAGATGCATGTATACGATTAATTTTTACAAATTGTATCCGGAAACATTTTCAGCTTGTTCAACTTCAATTGAAAATCATTTCAATTTCTACAGGCTCTGGCCAGGAAAATTTGATCCGTTGTTTTTCCTCAAGAAGCTAAAATAAAAAAGGAACTGTCTTAGGATGGGCTAGTTTGGCTTAATAGCAAAACAATGGCTCATTTTAAACTAAAAAAACTAAAGGCCTCGACCATCAGAATGGATGTAATAGTTGAGCTAAAGATAGTTAACGGAGGCTAAGTAGGGGGATGGTAAGTGAGGGTGAGTGTGAATTAGTTGATGTCAATTAAAGTGGTGTTGTGTGGCCCAGAGGATCCCTTCCCTTGACCAGAAGTTGATTGGCAATTAAGTGGGCTTGAGAATGAAAGAGTCCTGCACATTCACAAGTGACACGGAGGATCCTCCGACTCCTCCGCCATTCACTCCCAGTCAACACAGGACACGGCGGAGGAGCCCTCCGTCACCATGGCATGTCACCTCTCAGCCTCGCTCTCCGCACCTCCCCCCTCCTCCCCAATTAGCAGTAATGGGATGCGAGAGTCACTGGAGAGGATTTGATGAAATGAATGAGGATCTAGACTAGGAGGCGCCTCAGAGCCAGAGTCCACAACTCCGCTTCTTCCTTCCTTATTTCCTGTCCATAAACCCTTCCTAGGACCAAGAACAGAAGAAAGCAAACAAAACCTGAGCCAAAGCACCATCAAATCAGAGGCATGCGCCACAGTTATCACTACATCCTATGGCTCCACAATGGTTAAGGCTTGTGCAGAGCATCCAAACAGCTTTACTAAGGATTCAACTACTTACAAAGTGCTTTTGAATTAGAAATTAATAAATAGGTTTAACTTTATTAGTACACAGTTCCATGCGTTAGTATCAAATGTATAACTGCAGAGGAGTTACCTTACAAATTACAATTTTTTTTTATTATAATTTCGACTCTTTCGGGGCTAGCCCATGGAGCTTACAATATGCTACTGTCAATAAAACATAGAGAGGCGTTCAAATGTAGAGCCTATAATATGCATAAATCTTAATTAAGGCATAGGATAAAGGCATATTAGCTTTAGGTTAAAACCTACCGTAAATATTTAAATATGAGCTCGGGTATATTTAGAATAATCACGAGACCGCCGGCTCTATTCAAGACCGGAGATTAAATTTAAAGTACAAAATTCAAAGTAAATTATTTTTCGGCTTTTATTGTTATAAGTTAATAGCTGGTTGGTGTCATTTTGTGCTCTTTTACTATGAATTTCACCTCGAACCAATGTTAAGCTTCAACTTAGAATCGAACTGGACCAAAGCTCGGAATCTTTTAACCCAAACATTCCTAAATTTTGACAAATTTCACTGATGGCTAAGGTTATGCAGGTAGGTTGAATGTGAGGCGGTGGGAGAAGGAAAGATGCGCATGACTCTAATGTGCCTAGGCACTGGTTATAGCGAAGTGAGTTTTGGGTGGATTTTGGGCTGTTCTGGATCTGCACTTTGGCATGGACTAAAGATCCTCAAAAGAGCTCCCTTTCCCATCTCCTGCCTCAGAGTGCCCCCGAAGTTCAGCAGCGCAGCACACGACACACACTTCTCCAGCACCCTTCCAGTGCTCCAGCAATTCCAGAATTAACAATAAAGCTCATCCAGGCCAAAGAGGCCTTCGTCTCTCGCCTGTCACTCCCGGTCCCACCATCACAGTGTCCAACTGATAAACACAAGTCAATGACCTCATTTCCCTTCATTGACAAAGGCTAGAGCTATAGCCACATCCATTTCGTAAGTTCGTCATTTCTACCTAAACTTAACTGCCTGTCTTAATTGCACCTTTCCAGTGCACTTTATTGGAAAATTCTAATTCTTATGTTATATTTTGTATGCAGGACCTCTTGACCAGTTTGGAGAGCTTTTTTGCAAGAGAGACGCGTGGGAGGAGTGTTGCCAATATTAACTGGGAGGAATTGTTTTTGAAACTAAGGATTTGTCACTTCGCGTAGCGCTCCTGGTGGAATGTTTGTTAATTGGAGCCATGTATCGAATAATTGACAAAAGTGTTGCAAGCGAAAAAAGTTGTGCTACGAGAGTCAGTAAGCGCGATGGCGGTTGTGTCCAGCGACAATTTGCAGACATTGGAGATGATGTGGCCCGAAGGAAGTTTATGAAAACTGGGTTTTGGTCCAGATTCCAAGGATTTGCGGATAAACGACGGAGACAGTTTTGGTTTCTCAGTTCTACGACATCCCCAGAGAGGCTTCGGCTGCAGAGTGGGATTCCGGACATCCGCATAATGTCGATGTCCGGCTCGGAGTCACAAGAGGAGTAAGATTTTAATTCATTCTCTAAATATTTGTTGCGGTGTGGCAAGTGACCCTCTTTCTCTTTGAGCAGATATGTTTCTTTTTTTTTTATTTGATTTAATCACATTTTGCACTGTACCACCACCGCAGCCTCCGCCTCACTGCCGCCACGACGAAATGAAAAGTTTGATTATGCAGAGATCTGATCCAGATCACACATAATATCTTATCTGTTGTCAGTGGCTTAAACGTTAAGTAACATGAACTTAAAGTAAAAGAAGTTAAGTAAAAATATCGCTATGAAGTTAGAGACGAAACAAGCCCAAACCATTTTTTCATCCCAGGATATTCCTCCTCAACTTATAATTTGGAAAATCGAAGCGCAGCAGCATATTATAGGTACTAGAGCTTAATGAATGTGAAAATGAACAATTAAAAAAAATATTTTTTTTCCTCCATTTCTATTCTTGTCTACAAAACCGTTTACAATATCAATTTTCTAAATTGTATTGAGTGTAGGTTTATAAGATTTTGCCACTGATTTAGAACGCTGAATGCGTAAGAAAAATGGAGACTGGGAGAATTTGGGTCGGGGTGCAATTTAACTTTGGTTTCTGACCTAATGATATAATTTAAAGTTATATAATGCCTGAAAAGGTGTACGCATGTTTTGCTCTCTATCATTTAGGTTAGGTTGGACGAGGAAATCGTCGAATTTTTCCAAATGTAGCTTTTCCAGTAATAGTGATGTGAGGGGTTCCGACGCTCGCAAACATGCCATTCATCAATGAAAAGTTAACGATTTATATTGTGCAAATTTTGGTGATCCTATGGAAGTTGTACCTTACATGAAGTAGTCTAAAGATGAATAGCGAACAACGCCTCTTTACCTTACAGTGGGGAAGGGAAACTTCATCTTTCTCTTCACCCTCACAACCACCCTGGAAGAAAGAAACATGGCGTGGCCGCGTGGCAGTTCGCACTTGATTTACTGTTCTTGTTTTCGGTTTCCTGGATTTTGCATAAGTGGTCACATTCACATCTACTAGCTCAAAGAAAAAGAATTCTGAAGTCTCTTCAATTGTTCGATAAGTATTTACTTTTACAGGGTGAAAATAACGAACTAAGGTCAGGCAGAGAGACTATTCTCAAAACTATTCTATTGCTGCGAAAGGTTGTCATTGGTGGGATGATGGCAATATTTATGAACATTGTCTGAACATTTATTGTATTTTCTCTTTTCTACATATCGTTGGTGAGTTTGTCGTTCCAAAAATTCTGCTCAGGTTGGACGTTAGAATGAATATGATGTCAGCCTAAAGATGTAGTAATAATTTCTCAATCTCAAGATGAGATATATTTTTGTAATTTGAGTGATGTGTTGAGCGGGCGTCAAACAAAGTAATTTAATTAGTAGATTACTTTTGTTCTTGTGAATTAAATCGGATACATTAAATACGTTGTTAACATTTATTCACACTCTAATGCAAGGTCAAAACTCTGAACTTATGCAATTTTTGTATTTCAATTATACTTATATCTAAGCAGTTGAAAATGTGAACCAATTAGACCATAAGTGTAAGGAATAGACTGTTCACTATTTGCTTTAAATATTTTTATTAAATATTTTAATATTTTGAATCATAAAAGCACTCTTAGCTGGGAACCTGCCACCATTTTCACCCTGCTGTTAGTCAATCGTAGTTTCCTCTTCATGAATCCCTTGCGTCCGGTCTTTTCTTTCGGAAACTCTAACCATGGGTCCTAGAAACAAGCCAGTAGTCAAAAGTCAGGTCGAGAATCTTTTGAATCAGCTTTACTTCGTCTCATATGCTATTTTTGTGAGACGATTTATTGGAACTTTAATTTGTGAAATGTTTGTTTCTATGAATGAAGCATAATTCGTCAATATTACTGTTCGCATTCAATTTTTTTTTTTACATGGTTAACCTCAAAACTCAACATTTATTTACTTTGTTTTAAACAAAACTCGTGTACTTTGTCCATTTTATTTTAATTTTATCTTCAATTCTAGAAACGATGACTGCGACAAATGATTATCAGTAACTTACCATAAAGTAAGATATTAGATCTAAAGATAAGTCAGCCCAGCACGTTCGTTCACCCTTCTCTACTGGTATTTTGTATATAAAGTTAAAATACAGGATGCTTGAGCTAAAAGCCTTTGGAAGGGAATTAAATGAACTTAAGTTCCAATTTTAGATTTGCTGCAAAAGTGGGGTAAAATTAAAAGCAATAGAAACAATGAAATGCCCAGGTCCAGGACACAATCACCGGAAGATTTATTTCGATATTATTCTTGCTCAACGCCTCACCCTCTCACAATGTACATCCGGTTCAACGTATTTGTTCTTGTTCAGCGCAGTGTTTGACTATAGAAAATGAAAAAAACGATCAACGCCCGCATAAGGATGGGTGTCATGTGTCCTCCTATTAGAATTTAAGCAGTCTAAAACGAAAAATCGTGGAGGGATTGGGATAAAGTTGTTTGGCAACTGTTTTTTTTTGTTAGTGTCTCGGACTATGACTATAGGGGCAAAGGTGTATCTTTTCGTCCTGCTTGCCGGACTTGAACCAAGGTTTGCTTTCTTGGAGATTTTACATGTTTTCGTTTTAGGCCACGCCGGAGGGCAGGCGTCAAAAGATGGTGGGATGTTTATTCATATTATTTTCATGTTACGTGGGTTGATGCATTCAATACTTGTAAAAAACCGACTTTCTAATTAACTGGAAAATTCAACGAAACTTATAGATTCACTGGTACTGGTACTGTTTTAGTCACAATACCGTTGATAAATTTAAGTATATATTTTTTTATGTTTTGGGAAATAAGTGTTAATTTAATCGTGTCCCTATTTAAAATCTAGCATATTTTTTTTTATTCCTATGAGTGAAATGCATTAAATGTTTCAACTGTTGTGCATTTTCCAAATTTTGTAAATGCTGGCTTCGTACGGTACGGTACCATCTTTGGAATTGAACGTTTGGCACAATTCAAATTCAAAGTGGCGCCCTTACCAACGGCTAACCTCGGAGTGTAACTTACATCAAGGCTCACCCTCGAGCCTTTGACTTATTATTTTTTAAAACGTTTTTGACATCAAAATTATGAAGACCCTTGGAGGGAAAAGTTGAACATCAATCGTTGTTTCGTCGACGAACGGCCGATCGGGACACATTCTCCGATTGTAGTTGCTTAATATTGACGTATTCTACATAAAGCTAGCTATTAGCGCGATATTGGTATTGGTATCACAAAGCCTAGACGCTACAATTTCTTTATTTAACACATGCTAGAGGATAGTTAGCATGAGTTAAATTCATAAATGCATTTGGAGTTAAGTTGTTGACCACGCAAGGGATGCTGGACACGGTAAACTAAACACTGTTGTTGAGAGGACAAAATGTCGAGGGTTTCGAAGGGTTGGCTCAATCGTCCTTTGTTCTTTAGTAATTTCCCATTCTGTCCCATTCGGGTTGCTGTTGGAAAGACTTCCATTTTACAGGTTTCGAATTCGTTTTCTCGGCGTAGAAGGCTCGAGTAAGCGATGGCATGAGAACCTGGCCTAGGAACCACTGTAAGTTTCATTGATCAACTCTCTCTCGCTTTCTCTGCTTTCCCTGCGTGGGTGGACAACTACTTTCCTCTGGAATCTTATTAGTTTCCCCATTTTATCCAGTAGAAGATAGAAACCCCAGGAAAATCAATAGTTCCTTTCAAAGGACTGAGGTAGGCACTCATGCACCCTTCACTTTGGGGTCCACGAATCGCTTCACAAGGGTCTAAAACAACCTTTAGCTTTAAATGCAGCCACAAAATTCCTTTCAGTAACAATAGCAAAGATCTTATTAAATACTAGTCAGCCAATCATAATGAGGAAATCAGCTAAATGAGCTTAAGGCCTAAGGCGGATGTTTTATATTGCAAAGCGAAAAATCTCAATGTCAGGATTCAGGAAAGGAGAGAATAGAGAATCGGTGAAAGGCATTTGGAATCTTTGAGGAAATTGAGTTGTTTTGAGGAAGTGCTGAATATTCTACTACTCTTCTGACACCACTGCCAATTTACTGTTTTCCTGATTCACCTGAATTCAATTTGTCCATGTTTTGCCTCTACCTCTCCTAAGACGTTGAATATACTACAGAAATGTTTATAAGATGGTGAATCTAATACGATTACTGCAGAACTGGTTTGACTTTATGCGATAAATTTTGTTTACCAATTGTTAAAAAAATTAGCTACATGTGAATTTTTTATGTTACATTAACTATTTGTATTTTTATTTATTTAATTTCAATGGTGGTGGTGAAAATTTATTGTAAATGGATGATGAGACCGGAAAGAGAGACTGACAGAATCACGTCTGTGTACCTACTATAATTGCAATTTTGTTTTTCAAACTGATTCTTTTTCTAACAACTGTAAGTGTATGGAACCTTAATAATTTAAGGTTACCTCAAAACCCGCAGGAAAGCGGGTAAGAAAAAAATCATATTAATTATTCTGGTATTTCAGTGAATGTAACTTTGTAAATTCTACTTTATTTTGTAGGCACTAGGTTCACACAGCCTATCCTAGCCTAAATTAGCAATTATTTATTAGAATTAAATTGTCCTCTCAAAACTAAAGCGAAACAGCCTAGTCCATGCCTCCAAAGCTAATCTAAACGCCTTTCCATACCTATATTATTTCCTTGCTGATCACATAATTTGTGATGTAACCATTTTGCTCTTTATGTATCCTATTTTTTAGTAAACTATTTTAACCTTCGCGCTCTAATGATATCCCTAATGTAAGTGTACCCTGATCCTCTTTCATTGATTTGATCTTATGAATATTTAATCATGCGGTGGTTAGGCAAGCATGAGCTATTGTTTTGTGAATAAAATTGGGAAAGGAGCATTAAAACAATGAATGAAGCGTGATAGGGATGGGGCTGAGAGGGCTGAATCTGGGAAGTGAATGAATGGAAGGGGTGGGGTGGGTCGGAGCAATAGGGTGTTGGGTGGGGAGTTTTGATTCTTCCCTTCACAATCTATCTTGTTTTTTAGGACGTGAATTGATGACGCCAAGCATTTTTATTTCATTGATGAACAAAATAAGCACTTAACTAAAGGAGAGGCAGAAGAATCGGGGGTTGCTGGCGGCTGGTGGTAGTCTTTATTCGCTTATGATATTAATTCCTCCTGCTACCATTGACAATTTCAAATTCTCTATTCATCCTTTACAACTCCAGTGGGTGGAGTTTGCAAAATTGGAACTGGGAGTAGTGAAATGTTAAAACAGACAATAGACAAGCTTTTTTGTAGAATGTGAATGGGATGCTAAATAGTAAGTGATTAAGGTGGCAAGGGATTTGCTGAAAAAATGGAATGCTATTAACTAACTACTACAGGTTTTGGGACAAGCTCGAATGCCGGTGGGATGCAGGAGGGAAAGCTCCAATCAGATCCGATTTAGAGTTTGATTGAGCTTGATTAATAATAATCAGTGTTTTTCAGCTTCAAAGTTTATGTTCTACAAGTGTTATTTTTGTCAAGAGTGTGGTATCCCGCGTGTAAGAAATGCGTTGGGAGAGGGGTGTAATTACGGGGTGAGTGACGTTTAGGCCTTATCCTAAAATTTACTAGTAATAATGTAAATCAAAATCAAACTCAATTATTTAACTCTAACTTAGTTTGCAATGTTTTCATCGTTGGTTTAATTTTGCTATTTTTCTGCTTTATTATTTTGAGCATGGATGAGAATTTCGTCCTTAATTTGGACCGAAAGCTTTGTAATATGGTTCTCAATACATCTCAATTAGCGAGGGTTAAACAGTATCCTATGTCAAGCGTTGAGCGCTTGTTGGAAGGTTTACGCTAGTGTTGATTGGCCTTATTTAGGCTCGTGAAGGTGAATGTGGTTGAAGCGGTGGCTGTTATATCTTGCCGTAATCAGAAGTGTGTAGTTATAATAAGGCTGTAATGCTGTAAATGGTATGTAACCACTTGCCGTGCCACGAACGAGGAGATGAATGAATGAGTTGATATTCAAGGTCAACATTATGTGCAGTATATAGAACCTCGGCCAGAGAAATTTGATATAATTTAAGTAGAACCTGTATCCCTGAAAAGCATAACGTAGCCTCCATAACTGACCGTGATTAAGTGAAGTGGATAACTAAAATTAGTACTAGAATACATTACTTAATTCTTTTCAAATGTTGTCTACTTCCAGTGGTCAATTCCTGGTGAGAGTGAGAGCTCAGGTGATGACTCGAGATGACAGCAGTGGTGGTTGGGTGCCATTGGGTGGCGGTGGCCTTTCCAATGTTTCCGTACGCAAGAGGATACCTGACAAGAACGAATATTTAATCCAAGGAAAAATGATTTCAGACCAATCGGTGAGTTAATTAATTTTTAAGGTGCCTTGCCTTAAGTACACTATGACATTACTTCAATGAAAGCTACAAATGTGTTTATATTTTAGTTATTGATTCTACTCATATATGCTTCGGAATTCTTATATTAGTTGTTATAAATTGAACATTATGAATTGATAATTTACACGGTCTGCTTGGTGTTGAGGGCAAAACGGGCCCGCCCGCTCGCGGGGTTATACTTACTCCGACGTATGTGAGGGAAAGTAATAGCTTCTAGTGCTCTACGTGGTAGTGAAGGGGCGAGCCGAGGGGTTTGCAGCGATTTGTTCGAAGCTCAATAATATGAATGAGTTAGACAGCACATGACGTGACGTTGAGTGCTAATTTCTGTACATTCAGCTATTAATTTGTTGGCAGGAGCATATAAGTTTGAATTAAATATTATCGCTGAAAGTAGTAAACTGGCTTGTGTGTAGTGTTCGTTCGGGTGATACAATGGAGAGGAGACGAGGACTTTTGCATTTAGCAATGTATGGTGGATACGGTACAGATGGAATGGAACTTAAGAAAACACTGAATAAAAACGGAACACTAAAATAAAATTTTATCAATGAAGTTGTAGGGCGTACATATGTTGTTTATGTCTATATATTCATCAGTCGCTCAACCGGCAATTATAATTAGCCGTTATACCGCTTTTCTAATCTATGCCTTATGTCACACAATTTTATGAATCTTTCAACTTTCTCCTGTTTTTGTCGGCGATTTTCCATTTTAATTTTTAAATAGATAGAATAAGGAGCTACTACATTAAATTAATTAATTAACAAATTACGAATGAACTGATTACTTACTTTCTTACTGCATCCAAGTTATTTATTACCAATTAATTGAATTGGCTTATTAGTTTATAGTTAATTCGTCCTAGTGTTTTTTATCGTAATTTATTATACCTTCATTTTGATCGAATTTCGATCAGAACGAATATGTCAAAATATAGAAACGAAAATGGGTCTGTTGTCTGTTGGCTATAATAGCGTTTTTCTTCAAACTGATATTTGGCAATCTAACACTAATTAACGGGATTGAATCAGTTGAAGTTGATGTGCTGCGAATAGGAGTAGGAAAACCACACGGGATGGGATTTCGACATCGTTTATCTCTTGTACACATATGAACAGAATCTGGTGATTTCTTCTTTAATTTTTTTTTATTGTTTGTTTTAGATTGTTCTAAGTTGTACGATAAAGCGAGATTTCGAGTACAACAAAGTAATGCCGACTTTTCATCATTGGAAGACTGGAAACAAAAAGTTTGGGCTCACATTTCAGACTGCGGCCGACGCACGGGCTTTCGACAAAGGGGTCCGCATGGCCGTCGAAGAACTTTTAGATGGTACGAACGAACGATAGATAAACGATATGGTTCCAACTTTATCTTTCATTCATTAATTCCTGTGTTTCACTTCCCAACTTTTGAATGAATGGGAAGTGCACCTTAAAGTGACTACTTTACAATCAAAATGAAAATGAAGAGATCAGAAAGATCTCTTTACCTCAAACACTATAAAATTTGTACCCACTTACTTATATGAAACGGTAAAGACCTCTTATGTTTAAAACACTTAAGATTGGATCGGGCCCATCAGTTCTTATGCCTGTGTACTAGGTTTTACAATATATTAGGTGACTAATTGATTAGATTCTAAATTTCTCTGTTAATGCTCCTTTTCTAAACTTGGATCATCCTCATCCGCCCATGGTAAGTTTAAAGTTAATGGATATTTGCGTCATACCTTAATTGTGTTTGATACTATTAAGGGAGGGAGAGGGTTCCCTTGTAGTAAAGCCAAGTGTCTCTTGAGCCATGACATGACTTGAGAAATAGTGGTGATGAATTAAAGTTTATGCAGAGGAGAGCGAGAGTGGAGAGGAAGGATGAAAGGGCAGCAATTTGAAGATGTCAAGTGAAAATGTCAAGGATTTTGAGGGTCTCCTGTTTTGAAGAAAAGGTTTCAATTATTTTCAAATTCATTTCATGACACGAAAACTTATGGAAAGGGAAACAAGTTCTCTGCACATAACTTTCGTCTTTTCAGTTTTCGGTGGCAGAGTAGGAATTTTGAGGAAGGGAAAAGAAAGGACTGTGGTGGGATATAACAGTGGTGGTCCTCTAATGAGGATCCCTTAGTAACATTCTTTTTCAAACCCTTCGAAAATCTGGGGGTAAAAAGCCCTATACGACGTTATCCTGCCTTTATCCTGCCTTCGTATAGGGCTTTCCGCTTAGGGACCACGCTAGGTTGTTCAAAAGTTATTCCTGCGTACTGGACGGACCGCTCCGACTCAATGTTTGTCACCTGTGCTGGATTCAAAATTTTGAATTAAGACCAACGCTTTCACGATTTTTGCGTCGTTTTTACCAACCTAAAGCCTACCGCGCATAGCTTTGTTTAGAATCTAGAAATTCTATGCCGTCAGTAGCAGCTAAATGGTTCTTTTAAAAGGGAAAGTCAACTTTTAACGTTTTTGAATTTGCCTTATTTCACTTTTGTTTTGGAAAATCACAAAGGTTTTTTATAAAGTGGCTCAATGATTTATGAAGGGCCCTTTTTTCAAGAAAGACGAGAGACTGCTGATGATGGGGTACTTTCACCTCTAGAGGGAATCGAGTGGATCCGTAAAAAAGAAGGCTCTTCCATATTTGTATCTTTCCAAGCATTAAAGACGGTATGCACGACAGAGTCACTCATACTTGAATCTACCCAGATGAAAGATGACAATAAATTTTGGGTACTTTAGAATTGTCATTGCCTTTCCAGCAACCTTTTTTTTGCTAGATAGCTGTCCCAAAAACGTAGAGAAAAAGTGTTCATCTCCCTTATCCCGTATGCACTCGCGTTGGAAGTGTGTGCACGCAAGAAATTCAAAGTTACTAAAACTAAACTACCTATCTCTGCATTACAGCATTAAAACTGTTAGATCTGAATATTTTCATTCCATTTTTTTTTCCATTTTATTGATTTTTGGGATTACACGTTGATGTCACTGGTACTGCTCTTGCTTAGGTAGTCATTTTACGCTAGACACTAAAATACGATTAAATTTTTTTTGGGATCATCTCAATCGTATCCAGTATTTACTGTTAGTAGTTCGTACTCGGGACGTTGAAAATTAAAGTGCTTTTGCTTCATTATAACAAAATTCTAGGAATTGTGACTGGGCCGAAAGTGGAGGAATTTAAAAATAGACAGTTGCTCTTTGTAGAAGTTGACTATGCCTACAGGATTTTCCCTAAAATTTGGGAGGTGTGTATAATGTCATGTCGTGTGCAATTTAATTTGACTTCTACCTCACTAGACACTTGAATTAGGATTTTCAAGGGAAACATAGAATGATTCACATTGGTGTACGTCAGAGTTTATATTAAAAACAAATGGCTTGAGCTTCACCCCATTCGGTTTAATAGCCATTCCGGTAATTTTTTTTATTTCTAAACTACAATTATGGACCTAGAATAACTTCTAGTTTCGGCAATTGGAACGATGCTTGATCTCCTGTTTTCATAACTACACCTTTGTAGAGAAGTTATTCAGAAGGAATACGTGACGCTTGACTGAATTGACAGGATTTTGAGAGTTTTTCAAATAGAAGTTTTGGAAAAGGAAACTTTCGGTAGACTATTCTTAAGCAGTATTGAGCTGTAATATTTTAGCTTTAAAAGATGGTAAGGTCTTTGTTCCTTGCAAAAACCACGTCGTATGCTAGTTCAAAATATGTAGCAGCGTCAAATTACGAATTGGTGTTTCTAAGAATCAATTTAGTGCTTTTGGCAACTGAACGGGAAGAAGATCTTAACCTTTTCTTCCTAATGGATCGTTTGATCGCTATGAATAATGTCTCCTGACTTCCGGTAGAAAATTGTTGGTCATTCTGGGCTATTATAAATTGAGCTATTTTCGGTTAAGATTTGAAATGGAAATGGGTATTATTTATTAATTAATATGAGGGTTTGTTAGTGAGAAAGTAATATGATATCTAGTTTTAGCTCCTAAATAACATTCTAATTTGAACCTTGTAAAGTTGCATATGCATTTTGTAACATATTTTGTCCACTTAAGATTCGACGATGTTTTTCTAATTCTGAATTATTTTAATTTCATCTCAGGTTTATCCGAATCGTCTCCACTCCACAAATACACGGTAGATACAGGGGATGACGACGTCTTTATGGCAAGTGAATACTTCCGCCAGTTATTAACCATAATTCGGTTCCAAATTTTTAACGTGTGATTTGAATTGTAGGCTCTGGAGTTACCAGTGGAACGTGATTCGTCGTCTTCGGCCTCGAGTCGTGCAAGTGTAACGTGTTCGCAACAGTACCCCCCTCATGCCCACCTTCATCGCATGTACTTTTCCTCGAAGGGTATTCGAGAGGGCCCTAGTGGTGGTGATGGTGGGTGCAGTAGTAACTGCCCTGAAAAACATTTAGAGACTAGAGACAAACTGTACTCAGAGAAAGATATTAATCGTGAAGAGACTTACTCATCCTACGTACAATTCCAGCGCGGAACGCATGATTATCACTACCCCATCGTCTCCGATCCCCTGAGCAAGTGTAGTCGGTCCACGTCAATAATGTCCAACTGTACCTCAATCACGTCTCAACCCAAAATGCCATTGACATTGGACCCACTTAACCTACCTGCTCCACCGCTCCTGCCAACTAAAACTACTGGAACCAATGTGAAGAAGCAAAGGTTGGTAGCATAAGTAATCAACACGGTATATAACCGGATCTAGCCTGTTTTATCTAGTTAGCTGACGTTTATTGTTTGTAAAAAGTACAGGGTCAGACTGGGTCCTTGGTTCGGGATTTGATCAATACCTGAATTCAGCATTGCTTTTTTTCAATATTTTCAGGATTTGTGGGAAGCGGCGGAGATGTAGAGATTGTCATGAAGTGTACAGTGAAGACTCGAATCCCCGTGCTTCGTGTGAGACTGGACCAGATCCTGTACGGAGAGGTATTGATGGAGTGTCCTGTATGGGCTGTGCCAGAGGGATGCTATATCACTGCGTCTCGGGCTCAGAAGGAGATGTACCTCCACATCCCTGTGCTTTACGACATCACCGTTGTAAACGCCGTTGGCTCGCAATAGGTCTCCTTTCTCTCATCCTACCCTGCCTATGTCTCTACCCTCCCTTGATAGGTAAGGATCCAGCATAGTTTATTACCATCGTTCCGGAAACGATTGTTCAATATTATTGAATTCTTAATAGTGACAACATACTAAGCAATGTTTGTTTGAATTTACAGGTTGTCATTATTTGGCAAGAAAATGCGGACTTTGCGGAGCTCGGCATCATCCCTCCTAGTCTATCTACAAATATACTAAATTGTCGGAATAAGGATTCTAAAGCTCTCGGAACATGTATATTCAAGACAAATGTGTGCAACTGCTGTAAATCTTAATTTAACATAAGAAACACAATTGGGCGACTCGACAAACTCAGTGAATCGACTCAGCCACCTCACAGACATACTTATTTCCAAACGTTTGGAAGGCTTCAAAATGCTAAAGTTTTAGTTACACATTTTGTTAGCTTAAGTTTTTATTTTTATTTTGTCATAACTCATTTTCTACGCAAACGTTCATTACCTTCTTTTTTGTTACTTATTTCATTTTAAACCTGCCAAAGTGAGATGATATGAGAGATCAATAAAAACATGCAGCTCTTACGACAAACTTTAAGGTAGACTCTTTTAAATATGGCGTTTTCTTCACGTTAGTATCGTAAATAGATAAGGATTCGACACTGCTGTTTTGTAATATCTCATGAGACAGGTATCGGATTCACTTCAATAATTACTTGGATACTGCAGTGGAGTCAACTAATGATTTTTAACAATTTTAAAAAGTTTAAGGGTTAATTTGCAAGAATTTTTGAAGAGTGTTTTGCAAAAAATCAAATCAATACAGCCTTCATTTTTCTTAAATGTTTTTAATTAGATATATCAAAAGGTTGTAACAAAAACAAATACAAAAATTGCTTCAGATCTCAATCTTATTTAAAATGTGATAAAATAGGCGTTTACCCAGTAAAAAATGGAAACAGATTCTCAACTCCGAGACTAGTTCACTATTTACAAAAAAAGTAACTGGAGAGTGAAAAAAAAACTTGAAAACACAAATGAATGAAAAACTAAAAATTCAAACCGGTGTCTGGAGCTTAGCTTTGCAAGTGACGGCTGGCTTCGTTGCATCTTGCAGCTGACAAACAGTGCTAAGAGCAAATACTTTCTCAATCGCTAATTTGTAGAGCCATGCGTCTCCATTATGCCGCTTACGGCGAATCCCAATCATATCATTTCCTTCTAGTGAAACCACTTCTAGCTCAAATTTGACGTGTTTCCCATTATTTGGCATCCATTTCCCGA
This sequence comes from Bilobella aurantiaca, assembly GCA_021029175.1. NCBI lineage: Eukaryota > Metazoa > Arthropoda > Collembola > Poduromorpha > Neanuridae > Bilobella > Bilobella aurantiaca. The sequence continues at coordinate 18,111 of VYYI01001129.1, forward strand.
CCCAGCAGTACCGACTTCCGGAATAGAAACATAGTCAAGTAATTTTTACAACCTTGAGTAAAATGTAAAAACTGTACCCATTCAGCTTAGATTCAATGCCAATCTTGTCAAGCGACTCCTTGAGATCGGAGATCACAAAGTCCGCGTCGGTGCTTGTCGTAGCAGAGATATTGAAAGCCTAAATATCACAAAGTTCAATGAAAAGTTTAAAACACTAAGTTCATTCGTTTACTCACTTTGTCACTGTCATTGTAGCATCGGATGCTTCGTAGTTTCCTTTTGTCTCTTCCTAGTTTGGGAGTCAGCATCAATCGAAAACGATCCAAACCACGTTCTATACTTCCAAGTACATTCCTTTTCCCTGGACTTCCATAATTCTTTTTAGGTGTTTCAAAATCCTTCCATCTGTTTGAAACAAAACCATAATCAACAAAAATTTCACCTAAACCTGTAATGGTAATAGTTTACTTTTCTCGACCAGGAGTCTTTGAAATCTCTTGAAGAATACTATCAGCCGACCGCGCAGGAGAGAGGTTATTCATCAATGAACTTGCTATAAATGATAATATTTAGTACCACTGATAACTGGTTTTAAATTTGTGTCTATAAAACAATAATCATATAGATATATATATATATATATATATATATATATATATATCAATATAAAGCCACCATCGTGTTTTGTTCTCGGAGTTGGAAGCGGTGGAAGTAAGAAATTGTCTGCTTCCACTTCATTCTTTTTAGGACTACAAATCTGAAGTAAATTGTAATCATCAAGTCCACCCTCCATGCTAGCGTGATAAGGACGAGCCGGAGTAGTTGAAAGTGGCAGTGATAACTGATCGGTTGTGGTCACTGAATCTACTTCAGAAAATTCCAGTTCATCATTCAGAGACTTCTGAACTCGAGATCGAACATTAGTCCTGGGACTTGACTGAATAAAAAAAATAACTTTCATCAGAAATTTGAGTTGAATCAAAAAAGGCTTTGATCGTTACCCGCTCTAAGCGCATCGGTGTTTTGCGGAATAATTGTACACCGTAACGTATCTTCCTATGTACAAGTATTAAGTAAGTTGCCGTATCATAGCTTCCGTAATCCCATCGCGCCAATCTACCCCTTAATGATTGGAAAGGTATGCCCAATGAGAACATCTTTTGTATTACTTCATTGTCAAGAACAGGATGATACTAAAATTCGGTTGAAAGAAAATAAAATAACTTGAAATATTCAATAATTTATCTGCGACAACAAAAATCAGCGTTCTTACTGGACCCGGTTCAACAACTGGCAGTGTCTCTGGGCGCCCTTGCAAACACCATGTATGGTTAAGTAGGTCACTAACAGACACACGATTCTTCGGATTCACGTGTAACATACATCGCAAAATGTTTTTGGTGCCCTCGGACAGGTATTTTGGCTCATCGTATTTTCCTTCCTATAATAAGTAATAAAAATAATATTTTAACAAACCAGTTACCAGTTACTAACAAAACAAGTGTCATTGAAATTTTATAATAATCTGTAATAATTCTCAGACCCGAATCTTCCTGTAAAGCACACCAAGATTAGCATCATCGAATGGCAGAGAACCAGTGAGCAAGGCGTACAGCAATACGCCCATGCTCCAAACATCTGCCAACGGCCCTACATACTTCTCTCCTTTAACTAATTCAGGGGCCGCGTATGATGGAGATCCGCAACAAGTTTCCAAATGCGAATACAGTCCGCCCACTCCCATAGGCAATGAGCAAAGGCCAAAGTCTATCAGTTTCACATTGTTGAATTCGTCCAGTAAAACGTTCTCCTAGAAGCGTAATTAGACTGAACTTCATGGAATATCGAATGCATGTAATAAATACTAGAAGAAAGATCAATGTTAAATTTGAACGTACAGGTTTGAGGTCTCTATGGGATATTCCTCTTGCATGAATATGAGCAACTGCCGAAGCAATTTGACGAAAGAAGCGACGGGCTTCATTCTCCTCTAGACGATCCTTTTGTACTTTATTTTTTTTATAATAAATCAAGCAGCTTGTAGAATTGATTTCAACACAACTTTCAAAATTCAATCATGAAGTAAAACATATGAAATGAAATTGAGGACTCACCGATATAATCAAACAGTTCTCCACCGCTACAAATCTCCATCACCATGAAAAAGCTCTCCTTGGTTTCAATCACTTGGAACAGCTTGGAGATGTGCGGATGGTTCAATGTCTTCAACGTTTCAATTTCTCTAGCGACTCGAGGTAAATCTTCCTGCAAATGCACGAAAAAGGAACTTACATCGAACCTACCTCTTTCGGCAGACATATTTTAACTTCTAACCCCAAGTGACGCTTTGTCGAGGATTTTGATAGCAACTGGTTCGCCGGTGACTAAGTGGATAGCTTTCTTAACTTTAGCAAATCCACCGGAACCAATTGTTTCTCCGACATCGTAAAACTCATTCAATGCATCAAGGACTTCCTTGTCCTTCATAGTACAAAAAAAAGTTCTCGATTTCCGTCGTCCCGTCAATCTAAATTAAACCTTCTAAATTAAGAACCAGTCAATTTATCGGTTGTATTTCAACGAAAGTGGGCCACATAGGTTAGGTTTTCCCTCATAAGGTTAGGTTTTGAAGTTTTCGCGCAGAGAAACCTACTCTTCTTCTGGCTGCGCAACGTCTATGAGATTTTGGCCCCCCTTCGGTGAAATCCAACCCAATTTATCTAAGGTAATGACGATAAGACACCATTATGCCAGTAAATTCATTCTTACCACCTCGACTAGCCAACGAAGGTTAGATTTCTTAGTACCTAAGTATGGACTAAATATCGACCGTTAAGGACCAATCTGACCTCTTCGTTAATTCGCTTAGGAATTCGCGTTTGACCGTTAGTTATATCCCAGTTCAACCTTAGCGTCCATGAATCGAATGTAATGAGATGACATTACACAAGTATTGAGACTAGGATACAATTAATGAAACTAATTACTTTTGGAGGCAGCCTATGGCTTGCTAAACAAATTCATTGAACTTGTAGGTTGTAGAAAAAGTAAACAAAAGACAAAAGAGTGCGGGGGAACTTCAAATTCCCTCTCTTCAAAAGCCCCGTTGTTTTACAATAAATCGTTGCGAACGCATTGTACTGATAACAAAATTCTTTCCGGCAACACTAGCAAAACCACGAAAAAGTCAAATTTGGGGGTTGGGGTCAATTACAAGCTCATCCTAAAATGGTCGAAGGGTTGGGAGTCAGATATGAAGCTGAAATCAACATAGCTTTTCGATTTATGCAAAACTAGCAAAAACCCGTACGCCAATTTTTCGGTTTTGAGGGTCATTTGGGGTCATTTAAATACGGGAGATGGTCTGAACTCTGAAGACGCTTAGATGCTTGAAAACATCATAACTTTTCGTATTATGCTAAACTAGCGAAAATCCGTAAATCCAAATTTTCGGAGTGTGGGGTCATTTAGGGGGTCCCCAAAGTGAGGGCGAAAGGCATGACACACATGGCTCGTCTACGAACTTGGCCTTACCCTTGACCACAACTACTTTTAGCTGAAAACAGATTTGGAAAAAGTTAAAGTAGCTAATACGCTACTTAATAAACCGTTGCAAATGCACGTAACATAAGTAGCGTATTGAACTAATGCTAAGAAACTCGACAAATGAGACCCCGAAAACGCCGAGTTTTCAACGAAAACAAATTTTCGGGTTTTGGCGGTCATTTTCGGGTTTAACGCACTGCGGAGAAAGGGACAAGGGTCACATGAGTCATTGGTAACAGCATA
>VYYI01001130.1:0-21893 GCA_021029175.1 Bilobella aurantiaca
CATTCTGGTTTCATTTGCTCACGACTCTGGGACGAGGATTGTAATGGGCTTCACGTCCTCATCCTTAGCTCTGCTCCAGCAGCGAGTGCATTCAAATTTAAGGGATGCACACGCCCGTAAAACATATAATGATTCATTACAGATGATTCGTCTTGAAGATAGTACTTATGTTATCACGTGGACAGAAATAGGTTAAAAGTAGAAAATTTTCATCAACATTTAATTTCCTGGCAAATTCAATCAAGTTGATTTCGAAGGTGAGAGAGAACTCTGTCTCCATCCTAGCAACAATCATCTTCCCTTCCTATCTGTGTCATTGAATATTCGCAGGCGATGAGAAACACTGCGTACAATTACATGTTGGACTTGATGACGGCAAAGGGAAATGTATGACGGCAGGAGCGACGAGGATGAAATCGACGGGAGGAAGACAGTGGGTGTGCAGGGACCGTGTGAGCGGAGGATATTAAGACCTCAAGGCAGGCATTTTCCCACTCTGTGTAGCACTTTTTTTCACATTTGGTCTCTCAGGGTTCCGGACTGAGTACAAATTCGTGATAACTGTATTAAGGGGGTCTGAAAAAATTACATTGGTTTGTAATTAAGACCGCCTCACTCATCATCGTGCTTCCCTTTTCACGTGTCTCTGACACACAGTTTTTTGAATCTCTCAATATAATATATACATGTCCCACAGAGCAACAAAAAAAGTCAGCTCCGTTTTTTCGCCCTCTCTATCTCTCTCTCTCTGTCTCGCTCTTTCTGTCTCCCATGCGCACATTCTTCCCTCATTCTACGCCGTCAAGTTTAAAATTGAGCGTAACGCAACTCTTCGGTTGCCTTCCAGTTATTTTCCTTAGACACCTATGTGTATGTGTACTCTGAGTGTGGGTATGTAGTGTGAGTACTAGATCCATTCCCTATGCTCAACCTATGCTACACATATAGTTTCTTAGGCTCCAATGGAAACGCGGGGGGGGGGGAGAATCCCCAATAAAACACATCACACATTCCTCTTCCATTAAAGTAGACACACACTTGGCCAACAACTTGCTAATTTCTTCGCCCCGTCCCCACGGATACGCCTAAAATGCACATATGTACACACTATATACAGTGGCAACGGGGCACTGAAAGCCAGGCCGCCTCCATCACTACCCACAGCCGCGCATCTTCATCAACTTTGTTTGCGTACGCTGGTGAAGTTCTCGCCAATCCAGTTCGGTTTTTTTACACATTTATATGCATCCCTCCCCATCCTAATTACTCTGTGATGAACATGTGCGGGGAAACATGGACCCCCGAATGTGGGCGAAAGACAAAGTGACGGCTACAGCGGGAGTGGATGGACAGAGGGAAGTTTTATAGCTAGAGAAAAAAGAATGAGAAACTTTGAGGACAAGTTTCCATCCAACTTAATTAATAAAGTTGAAGCCCCCCTCTTGAATCCTCATCTGATTTTGCAACTTGTTAAATAATTTTTCTTTGATTTCAAGCCAACTTTGAGGGTGATGACGACGATAGTTTCATGGTAAAAGTTTTTGAGCGCTTTTAAATAATTAGACACTGGATTAGCCTCCACGAACACTAGCACACATAGACACACACACACACACAATGGAACAGGGTGTTTCCGTGCATGTTAAGGACGAGTTGCTATAAGTTTGTACGATATAGGGAGGCAAAAGTGGTGGCGATGTTGGCATAAGATGAAAAATAAGGATGAAAGGTTCGAGAGCCTGTGTGCCACTATGGAAGTTCATGTGTGTGGAAGTAGGAGTGTGGTGGGGAGAGTGGGGGTGGGAGAGTGAGAGATAAAGAGGCAAGTTTCTTCGTCGTCACTATAGGCAAGATGAGGGAGTAGACGAGCATTTGGGAGATGCGGAGAGGAGATTACATGAAGAACAATAAATGCAGTGTCGTGGAAGGCGTCTAATTAATCAAAACTTTTTACTCTCCTACAATCAACCCCAATCAAATGGTCTCTTACCAAGTTCTCTGGGAGTAATATACCTGTTTTCAGCTTATAAAACACATTCAAGGGGGTTGAGTGAGCTATAGGATCAAGAGGCTGACGATGATGCTGGTGATACCTAGATAACAGGGCAAGTGGTATGGATCAAGCCTTCATTTTGCACTATATATGCACAATGATCTCTTACTCTCTCCACTCACATTCCCCTGCACTACAGAGAGGACATGATGGATTTTTCAGGGCTGTCCATGTACTAACTAGTAGTAATGCTACCACTTGTACCACTACTACTTCTGCTTTGTAATGTGCAACTGCACACTACAGGAGGAACGGACCCCTTTTTTTCCCCGCCCGACTCTCAGGTCTTCATTACGTTCCGGCTTAATCTATACCCATTATTACTCCCATGGTAAATTAAATGCTAGGGTATATGATGACAGCTCTGCATTTGCACCTTCATGATGTTCTCAAGGTTGAGGGGAAAAAAAGATCACCTCCTATCTATATCATGGCCAATTGGGTTCATCAGCAACGAACTGTAGAGGGTGGCTTACATCTGCTGAGGCTACTCAACGTTAGATTCTGAGTCAACACATCCCTGAATCACAATTCTCAAAGTTAAAGTTGGGATCAAATTTTGTTTTAGCTTAACCAAAATTAAATGGGAAACGTAATGGAAGTTAATATCCTCGATAAAAACTCAATTTACGCAATAAATTTTCGAGCCGCGCACGCTCTTTTACAGGCAGCATAACTCACAGTTCAAATTTGAATCAGTGTATACTAGGTCAAAGTTTCACAGAATGACGTGATTCTCACATTTCAATAATTTCATTGGGCCATAGAGGACGGGTGGAAAAGTTAACCAAGTGAAGTTTACCAGGATGGACAGACACCTGCGTAACACTCATGAACTAAGCTCCACTTCCGCCCTGGTCATTATGATGAGAGAGCAGGGAGAATAAATAAGGCTGTCATGGCTTGGCTTATGTCCTCTAACGTACAATTTTAGCCTGTCCTCCAAAGTTAACATGGATTGGAAACGGATACGACAAGGGTGAAGACGAAGAACTACTGGAAAGACTGAAGTATCATTTTTCCTAGTAAGGGCAAGAAACGTAAGACACACTTAGTATGAGGCAGAGTACACAAGAGAGAGAGACAGAGGCGAGTTGAACTGCATGTGCCACTCTACTCAGGATTCACCGCCACCTTTATTAAAAAGAGGCAAGAAGGGAGGCGTCCATAGAGCGGCTCCTCCGATGTATGTTTGTATGTGTGTGCGTGCATATACACTCGAAGGAAAAAAAACAGACGTGGCTGGTTCAACCGCTCCGTCCGTGGTATTCAATAATATTGTCAGACATTTCATGGAGTCTCACGTCAACCCCGCCTGTCATGTTTAACGTCATTCCGATTAATTTTATTTCTGTATTCATTCTGCGTTGGTAATGAAAACTGAGACGTTTCTCAAATAAGGTGTATACACACACATTCGTCCACACTACTGTGAGAGGAATTTACCGGTTAGTATGTGGCGTTCCACCAATCCTCACTATGAATGCTGTTTCCTGCCTACTTGTTACCTCCTATTCCGCCTCCTCCCACCACTACCTCGCAGCTCCGTCCTGGGCGATTACACCAATTGTTTTGCATACAAACAACGACGTAAATGAGTAACTCCTTAGCCCTGTCATGGTCCCTGTCCTAGTTCCTTTCCTGAATTAATAACTCATTTTTCGCCCAGCACTTTTCAAGCACTCCAAGCGTTATGAGTACTCTAATGTCGCCTTAGGACACATTTCGGAACATGACTACTACAACAGTACCTGCCGCTGAGAGAGTGAAAAGGAAACCTGTCACTTAAAGATGCATGTGTGCGGGGAGAGATCCTCTGTTTGTATGTGTGTGATGATGATGACGATGGAGATCAAAGGGCTGCTGGGCACTAGCATAATTACAGGGTGAAAAAACTTGCTTTATCTCTATTTTCCGCATCGACACGAGAGATGTGAGTTCTGTTATAGGGAGAGGGGACAACCCTTTTCTCGCCTACAGTCCCCAGAGTCTCCAGTGTGGAGTATTATATATGGAAGTCATCCGGAGTGAATTACAATTTAGAAGGAAAGAGAGAGAGAGAGAGAGAGAGAGAGGAACCTGCGCATGATTTATCATTTGCTCTTCCCTCTCCACATCCATCCTTTGACTGAATAGTGATAAGGATAAGGTATGCAGTTGCGGGAGCGGTTCAGAATGTAAAGTAAAGGGTAATGTGATGGGATGAGTGGGAAAGATGTGAATGTGGATTTGCGGCGGAGGACAGAAAAATTAGGGAGTCAACAATTGAGTAAAAGCAGAGGAAGACGGAGGAGGAGGAGGAGGAGAAGAAGGAAGGAGAAGACGGGGGAAGAAGAAGTTAGTGTAGCATTTTTATATGGGAGCAAGTTTGAGTTCTGTTTAGGAATCACCAGGGACAGGAAGACTAAGAGGGAAAAAGGCGAGTTTGCCCGCATCATTTGCCATGGAATGAGTGGAAAAGTTTGTGCAACCAAAGAAAAGTCTCCATGTGTATGTAGTAGTGATATGCATGTGTGTGTACCGTGACCGTAACCCTACGACTGTTCTCGGAAGTACCATGTGCGTGTGTGTGTGTGTGTGCGAGCTGTAGTATGTAGGAGTCATAGCAGGTAGGAGTCTATAGTAGCAGTGTTAGAATAGTCACGGCGTTAGTGCAAGTCAGTCCTATTTGGCATTACGGTAAAAGAGGAAGAGAGAGAGAGAGAGAGAGAGAGAGACAGAAAATAGACGGTTACCTTGGGATCTGAGCCGGGTCGTAGATGGAAAGTACAAGGTTGGTTAGAGGTGTGCTTGTTGGAACGAGGAGAGTTGTAGTGGGAGTAGTAGTTGTAGCCGTGTTGGTAGTAGTAGTGGTAGGGGTAGTAGTAATAGTAGTATTAGTAGGAGTAGCACTATGTTAGACCCCGCATCCGTGGATTTCTGTATGACTATATTTTGGGCATGGAGATGGTGGAGAGTCTGGAGGGCGGGTTTGAACTCAAGAAGCATCGCGTTCGCATTTTATAGTGTTACTGCCAATGGCATGAATTCTGAAAACGTAAGATTACCAAGCTGCTTTTTGTAATTTTTTCCACGTTTCTTCCCAGCACTCTTTTCGTATGCGCCCTGCTCCCTCATCGTCCACGCCGGAGAGAGAGAGAGAGAGAGAGAGAGAGAGAAAGAGACAGAAGAAATAGAGTGGGGAACCCGCCCGAGACGCTCATGTTGTAATCATAACAAGAGGGGAATATAGTCACCTACACACGCTCTTTCTCGCTCACACTCCCATACACACACACGCACACACACCAACACATAGACATAAGCACTATGTGAAGGGAAGTTAGGTCGGTGAAATTTTGTCTACACAAGTTGTAGTATGAGTACATGGGCATACATACTACTACGGTGACTGGTCGCCCCCTTTTCCCTTACCTTCTCTCACTACGACTTGCTCCTATTGCTACGTCTAGTAGTCCTAATACTACTACTACCACGACGACGGCGGGCAGGGTAATTTCTATTACGAAGCCAAATTTCCTTGATTTGAATTCATATCATAAAAGTGGTATTGTGTTCTTATTTACGGCTCTCCGGAGTCCAACTCGATCAGAATGAAGTCCAAACGTGAGTAACACTCTGAGCTGGAGAGAGAGAGAGAGAGAGAGAGAGAGAGAGAGAGAGAGAGGAAAAGAAAACTTCCAATCATAATTTTTTCGACCTTCCCTTCTTTTGATTCCTGTAATGCAATTTTCAGCCCTTTTTTCATAAAAAATATCATGTTTCACCCACCCTTTCCTGCCTCCTTCTCTCGGTGGACCTAGGGTGCGAGAGTATGGCTCTCTCATGAGGGACACGTATGTGCACTGTGGATGGACGCCTGAGCCAATCCGACTTTCGCCCCGACACACATGTACTACACCCACATGTACACATAGGATTCCACTCCACTGTGTTGAACTCCGCCATGGGAAACAAGCCAAGTATAGCTTTCGATTAAAGATACATTTACATCCGCTCCTCTCTCTCTCTCTCTCTCTGTAACCCATCAAATCCATAAAGGGTGAGTAATGGCAAGTATGACTGCTATGGTCTCAAATCCACATATATAGTATGCACTGGGGAGTGTGAGGGAAAAGCTGACGTAAGGCCTGTCACGTGGACATTATACCGGGCTTCCTCCCATTCCCACTTCTCTTCCCCGTCGCCGGAGAAAGAGGGAAAATGGGACTTTCCTCCACCTGATTAAAAATGTCATTTTGAAATAAGTCATGCATTTATCCAACCTTGGCCTCTACCATCATTATCATCATCCTTCCAGTAACGATCCTCCTCGCTCCTCTGTAATACTATACGGGATTTGAGAAGGTTGGGGGGGAAACGTTAAAGGGTTAAATATTAAAGTGGAGCACGTTGTTATCAATTTTGTGGATAAATTTTAGGATCATATGTGGGGATGGTAGTATGTACATAGGGTTGTTTTAGCAGTACTGCAGTTTTTGTGGTTAGGTAGATCCTGCGGGACTGTCACTGGGTACTATAGCATATACACAGTGGGAGGGTCGTAGTAACATCCATGGGTGAGCCATATAGGAGGAGATGAGGAGAGATAGATTATGGAACCGTATGGATTTGATGAAGAGAGGGAAAAAATACAGAGAGAGAGAGAGAGAGAGGGATGAGGAAGAGGACTTATTTGCCAATTATCGGCATGTGTTGTAATGTACAGATAGTGACCGTCTCAAAGTCCCACCACAGCCATGGTGGTGGAGCTGCTAAATTTTTCGAAATTGCTTTTCATCCTCCTCCATCTATCTCCGGAGGATGTGATATGAGCGTGTGCGTGTTTGTGTCTGTGGGTGTGTGTGTGTGTGTGTCTGAGAGCGTGTGACTCCTGTCTCAGCGGATGGGATGTGAACGTAAAAATCATGTCTCTAGCAGTAGTAGCTATATATAGTAGTAGAAAGCCTGGTCACTGGAGTCGGACTGGAGTTGATTTGGTTAGTAGGATGAGGCGTAGTAGTGTGGTAGACACGAGCCTGCCTCTTTGTATACATACACACGTACCCGTATTCCTCCGTGCTGGTGGTGGTAGATGTTAGATTGGAAGCCTGAGCTGAGAGACTTAGTTGGCAATAATATGAGCTGGCCTCATGTCCAGTATCACAGTCTGAAAAATTAATGTCCATAACTCACGGAGATGAGTTGGACCAAGTTTCCTCTGGATATACATGCACAGTGGGGATGGACTCTACGCTGTGCTTGGGCACCGAGGATGCTGGCGGAAGACTATAGAATTTTAGCGGGGAAAAAGCGTAAAAGGGGACCCTCCATATGCACACACGCATGCACAATACACTCCTTGTCTCCTCTTCGTTTGCCGTCGCCTTCTCTTTTTTCAAGTGTATTACATCGTATTATACAGGACGGGAGGGCGGATAACGAGGAGAGTAGAGAGAGAGAAAGAGACGAAGAGGTGACCCAACGTGTTGGAATGAGATTTGGTTGGAGAGCAGACGAAAATGGCTTGGCTGAGGAAAATGAGTTCTTGAATTTGACTTCCCATTTCGTCCTTTAATCTTTTCAGACATTTTCCAATAACTTTACGAATTATGTAGGATAACCGCGGACGCGACCGCCGCGGTCTCAGGTCTGGAGGGAGAGAGAGAGAGAGAAGGGTGTATGGGTGAGTGAGCGAGACCCAACGGGAAAAAACGGAGCCAAACCAAGGCAGATTGTTCTTGGGGAGTATTACGAGTCGATTTGCAGTAAAGATTAGGGTCCATCCATAAGATGAAGAGAGCTATTCTCCAGACGTATCTCACTGATAGAATTATTCAGATCAGCTGGGTCGATCCTGCTGTCTTGGCACCACCGTCCTATATGGTTTGATTCTCCCTTCTCAATTGTTCTACCCATGCTCCGAACTTACATGCATACGCGGTCCTTCTATTCTATTCTCATGCGGTAGCCTTATTATTGGAGAGGCGGAGAGAGAGAGACAGAGTTAGAGAGACGTAGAATCCGCGGCCCGTCGCGTCCATGCTTTCCATGCATACAAATTATAAAGGGTATTTCCCAACTATCCTCTCCGTCTCCTCTCCTCTGATATCCGATCATCATTGTAGTATCGAATCTAATGATTCAATGGCCAGGCTTTACCCTCCCTCTCCTCTTGTCTGTCGGCGCAAACGCTACAGTTTTAAATCCTAATCAAAATCTTTACCAACTGAAGCCATTGAACGTTTGAGGGTGCGTTAATGCCATGAAAAAAAACTAGGGTTTCTTTCCATATCGCCCATTTCCAAGGTTACGTGAACTGGCCGTCTACTATTATTGTTTGTATGTACGCTGTGGAGTATGGCAGCGCTGGTGCTGTGCTAGAGTCCGTGAAGAGGACGGGTGATTATGCTGTTAAATGTTCCATGTACGCATCTGCATTGGATAAACCTTTACCTCTCTCTCTCTCTCTCTCTGTTGCCTCACTGTGGCTCTGCATCCACGCACATCCACGCACTCCTTCGGTACTGCTCGGTCAACCCATCCACTTGGAAATTTCATACAACACACAGGCGTAAACAAACAAGGGAGATTATATATGTTCCCATCGATTTTGTCGCAGGGACACATGTATTTACGTATAATTGGAAGGGAATCGGGAACAGGGAGAGGGTTTTATCTCAAAAATATCCTGACGACCGTCGGCGGAAAAGTGGCCAGGTGAACTGGGTAATAATTACTCGAGTTTCATATGAAGAGCTTGGACACAGCAGTATCATCATTGCCAGGAGGAGTACGAAAAACAACATGAGTATTATAGTGGTCATCATCATCATCATCATCACATCACTATCATAGTCCATTTTCCCTCAATCCTCTTTTAAAGCTCACGTAAGAATCCGAAGGTCAGCTTTTAGTGTAACACGAGGCGACCACAGTTACCACGAAGAGTCACGATCATGAAGGATCCGTATTGTAATTTGCTAGTGGGAAGTGGTCCTCTCCGCTTTGAAATGAGATGCATTATGGGAGGATGAGAGAGGTGAAGCCGAGCCATATAGATGAGTGAAGGAAGAACAGCTCTCATCTAAATCATTACTACTTGAATACTGGTAAAGAGGACCGAAATTCAGGGGAGAAAATTAGGTGAAATCAGAGTTAAAAAGGGATCGAAAGAGAGTTTGACAGAGCGGAGTGAATCTGATTGTTTTGTTGAAAGTTTGTTGTCATTCCAGGAGCAGAGAGGATGAGTGAAGGCTTGTGTGGAGCACAGTAGTAGTACCGGACGGTCCGCCGCGGCCGTCATTTGCTTTTATTAGAGCTCCCTGTGTTTCTTTCTTCTTTGGGAGCATGTTTTTTTCCACTATTTTGGGCATTAAATGGGGAAGCATAGCGAAACGATGTTTCTCTCCCTATTTTCCATGAGGCATGCCTAACGTTTACTTAATGCCGTGCACGATGTAGCATTTTCATGTAGCATCATTTTGGAAATTCATTCAGACGCACATATACACACATGTGTGTGTGTATCATATGGTGAATAACACACACGCAACTCTTTACATATTCGCAGATACACACATACTCAGAACTATGCATGCGCTCATTACGCTGTGCCTGTGAGTGCACTCACACACACGCACATACATGCAACCTCTACTGTCCATCTTGTTCCAATGACTAAATTTTTTTCACATTTTTTTCAAACAGTTGGTACTAATAGTAATTGACTTAAAAATTATTAATATGCATATGGAGTCTTTTAGTTATCACGATCTTTATTTGAGGAGTAAAGGACTATAATGAGGGGCGTTACACGGAGTTTCGCCAACGTGTTATCTTCTATCTTCTTTTCCTTTGTTTGCTCGTTTCGTCTCTCTTTTGAGAATTTAATCGTGATGTCCGTATTGGGAAAAATTACTGTCCGTCCAGCCAAGTCTTACATGAGACCTAATTTTCTCACTACTCCGTCAGAATCGTACTATACTCTCGCACAAGCATACGTACCCACACTACACACACACATACGCGGTAGTGATTGTATGAGCTTAGTGCAGTCACAAACAGTGCCTCTTCCACGTAAGCACCATAGTTACGTGGCCGGAGCACTGGCGTGTGTAGTATTAAACATATGGGCAAGGATTGGACTCATTATTCCTCTTTTTTTCTTTTCTGTATTCGTTTGCTACTATATTCTCTCTCTCTCTCTGTTGCTCACCTCCTTCATTCTAGCAAAAAAAATTCTCATCAAGTAATATTATACAGTTTGCTTAAGGAAAATAGTAGCTCCTTTTTGCTTCCCTAGGTTATTCAACTTACACAGTCATACACATACGCAGCTAACTCCTTCCCGTTCTATAGCCCCATCGTCGTTGTTGTCAGGAACATTGTTAGATGGTCGCCAGTCAGTAGTGCCCACCATCACTGCTACTCCATTCGCTTTCGGCTCCTGTGCATTCAAATCAGAGCCTGGGTTGGCATATGTATGTGTTCGTGCGTGTGTATGGTTTGACCAGTACAGCCAACTTTTATTCTAAGATTGTGGGAGCAATTATGAAGGACTATTTCACATCAAAGTTGATTCCACTCTAATATTTTGGACAAAATCCTTCCAGTCTATCATAGAGTGTAATGTAAGGCTTGGATAATGTTATGCATATTGAATCTTCACGGAGAGTTAAACATTCGTTAGGAATGGTATGGACAGGGGGAGGCGAAGGAGTGATGAGCAGGAGGAAAAAACCGTGAAGGGATGAAGCCCCTTGCAGACAGGAGGACGAGGAGGCAATGAACATTTTCATTGGGGAGACAAATCAAATGAGCTGAGAGTTAAAACAGACAGTGTTGTGTACACTCAAGTAATTATTATTTATCTTCTTCACTCTTTAGCCAGGCTGTGCGGACAATAATTCATTTCCCTGAAGGTGTCGTGCTGCTTTCGTCTCTTGGGGCCAGTCCAGCAGGCCAACCTCAGCGCATGCTTTCATGAACTGAAGGAACCACGAACATCAACAACTCCGGACAGTCAGGCAGGCAGACAGAAGCAGTGAGAAGTTAGTTGATTCAACAGTGGTAGTAGTGGTTCCTGCTGAAGAAGGAGGGCAAATTGATTATTTACCTTGGATGCTCAACATGTTAGGTATCACGACGCTAATGTCGGGCTGACGTGAACTGTTTCAACCTTGAGTATAACAGTGATCAAACAGTAGATCTTTTCCTTGTTGTCGTTTACCTAGGTGCACTACAAGAAAGAACCTGCTATGTGGTCACGAGAGTAATAGTCAAATCCCAGAGTCAGAGGCATTTATTCTCCCTGGTCACCACTACACACTATACATGTCTATCCCTCACATTCCCTCCAGCTCACCCCCTCACAGAGTCAGTCTGAGTGCCCCGTGTTACTCCACCTGTTACACAATGGCACCAAAAAGGATATAGAATTTTACTAATTCCAACGCGGTGGGATCATTAATGTACCTGGAAATGCTCACACACGGGTAAGTAGTACAAATAATATTATTTGTGCAAGGACTCCGTGCCATGCATACCAGTGAATAAATTATACTGTACTACAAGATAGGCCTACACGCACACAAACACACACACACACATAGACATACTCCAAATTAATATAAGCTCTGATCCGTGAACAGACGTCCCACTGGTCCACCTGTCTAAATATGAATATTCTAATAGGTCCACCTTACACATTAAATTATCCAACGCATCAATGAACCTCCTAGGATATCGTCCCTCTCAGTGCGCACACACACAGAGCAGGCTCCTTCCTAGGACAGACATACGTGCACGTCGCTCGGCCTATCTCATTATTATTATTACTATTATTGATGGCATTATATACACACAGTTTCCGTCCTTATAAGTAAGCAGGGAGTCAAAAAAAATGTTTTCACTTCCAATTCTTCATCGTCTATAGCTTCTGGTTGACACGGGGAAAATTCCCGGGTGGATTTGTGTAAATAATCATGACGACGATTATGATGATGATGACGAAGGTGGGGAGTAAGAACACATGGGTAGTTGAGGATGAGTTGAATTTCACCAGGGAAAAATTCCATTGTATATACAAGAACATGACTGAAATCAGCCCTGGTTGAGGCTTTATATTTATTAAAAATGCTTTACACTTGCTCCTCCATGGTCGTCCGTCGTCCCTCATGTGGACTCAATAAGGGGTGAGGCGATTAAGTTGGAGGGTATTGATTAGATAACGCTCTGGTATTCCAGCAGCTAGCTTTCCCCACATGCACATGGTCAAACGGTCGGACGGTTGGCTCCCTGCACTCCAGTCAGTCTCATATTCCCTCAATTCCGGGAGTGTACATGCCGAGACCTTGGGCATACTTCTTTTGAACAAAGAGGGATAAGAATTTGCTCTGCTCACTCCGCACACCTGGGTTGCCCAATAATAATAGTGTCTTTCAAATTATGTCTTTCGTTGGCTCACCTTCACCCTTGTTCACGGTGGGCATGCAACCGTGGTCCGACCGTCTCCAATAGCGCGTGCATGCCATCATCGTCACCATCGCTCTTCATAGCAGCACCTCCCTGAAGACTGGGATCCATCTAATTACATTCAGGGTTAATGTCAGGGTAGCCGATACGCATCCCGGATCGTTTAATGCAACAGCAAGCTCCGAACGGCTGTCAGTCCTCTTAGTGAATGCTGTAATTGATAATAAAGGTTGAATTGTGGCATTGTGCAATACAGTAGCGGTTATCGCCTACTTTGAATAATCTCAGCGGCACAAAACCACCGCTATCCTGCTCACATACTTCCTTTAGAATGGGAACGCGATTTGATTGAATAAAAATTATAGCAACGTTTATGAGCGTTCCTCCGGCAGATGTTCAGGCGTGTGCAGGGCTGGGCAATAATATTGTTTAAAGGTGTAAAGGATTTGAATTTTAAAACAAATATTAGGCACGCATGCGTTCATTCATGCCCTGCCTGAAAGGTTCAAAGGGGGTTCCTCCATGTGTATTTGCAGAGTGCCTCCGTGTATGTGTGTCCATAGTACATGACCTTCATGTACCCTTTCTAAAAATTTATTCGCATTTACATAATGCATTTCGGTGTGATTAAAAGTGCTCTGCCCGACCTGTGAGGGCAAAAAATCATAATGGAACCTCCAAACACACGCTGACGTTGTGCAGTGGTGGCTGAACCAAGAGAAAATAATCAGAGCTCTGCGTTGTCGTTCTTCGTATGCACGAAGAAAAAAATCTTTAGGGCAAGGAGCTCGGATGTTGTGAATGCATAGTTACATGCATGTTTGAGGAGGTATATATACTCGTTTCTATGTAAGGATGCACGCTAACGGATTGGGTACACGAACCAACACTGGATGGAGGACTGGATCCAGCCTGAGTTGTCTACGTGATTAAAAAGAGGTGACGGACCATGAAATGAGGAAATGTCGTAAGCATTGTCTTGTATCTGACAGGTTAATCTGTTACTTTTTGTTCGGGATGCTTTGCAATAGTATTAGTCTGTTCGCTACCCGGCTGTCAAGTACCTTCTTACGCGTGTATGTGTGTGTATCTAGCCAGCAGTAAGTTAAGTATTCCGTGATTCTAAGACAGTGAGAGAGACTTTGGGAAGGATTCTGGAATTAAAGGCTCTCGGAATATAAACCTGTGGGTAACAACAAGTAACTGGGTAACACCTCTTGCACTTCTTTGCCTCCTTCCCTACAGCGACAGAATAACATGATCAAAGTTGAGTTGCTGAACATGAAGAAAAGTACAAGCACAAAATTAGAAACGTTTTGACGTGTACAGCCTAACTGCCTCTCTCATGGATCCACTGACGTGATAAAGAAGTACAACAGCCTTTCCTCCCATACGTCGGCTTCCAAAATGTCAGAAGTCTCAGTGAACACTTGGAGTATTTCTCCTCCAAGGCGAATTCTGAGTTTTCTCTAGAGCTCTGATAAAAAGGGTGACTGGAGGTTTTTACGGCTGAAATTAAAAGTAGGTGTACAACAATAATTTGAGGAATCTGACAAAGTTTCCCAGCAAGACATTTACTTCTTTGACTCTAGTTTCTAGTATCCAATAATTTTCGATAATCATGTGCAAACATAAATCGATTTAGAAATGAGCAACAGTTCCAACTTCCCTATCAAATAGCTCTAGCGAGTTTCTGCAACTATTTTCCACTCCTGTAGCCTTCATCTACAGTTACAGATTAAGCATACTTCGCATACCCACTACCCACACATTTCACACCTACATGTCTTCCAATTGAATTCACTTTATTTCTCCCTTTCGGGTAACCACTCAAAGGCGGCAACCGAAAATCGAAAAAATCAGGAGCAAGCGGCTGTGCCATGTGACTGTGCGGAAACCCCATGAGTGACACTGGTTCGATTTTCTTCACCACGACTTGCTTATTCTTAGCTCCTCGAAAATAAACTGAACCGAAATTGTGAAAACATGCCGGAATTTACATCCACTCACAATATCACGACACAAGTGACCTCCACCCTTAAGAACACATTTAAAACAAACGCGCCCTTCTAAATAGAAAGAAAAAAGAGGAAGAGACTTTTAATGTGTTCCGCCATAGCGAGCGGGTATTTCAAGCATTATAAACAAGTGGATCGGTAAATTCCTTTTTCGCTTCACATCTGCAATCACATGCACCATTCTTTTTGCCGCACATTAATACCACAAATCTTGTTTGTGAAACTTTATTATTATCGTTAGTTATTATTAAACTTCTCTGCCCGATATCACTTAGAATATTTCACGTTTCTATGGGCATCCGTTATCGGACGGGAAAATCGTTCTTTATAGTAGTCATAGTTTAGATTCTTTTTAGCGGCGAGTAAGGTCGGCCATTACTGTTCATCGTATTGGCTACATCATTGCGTGCTTTTCCCAACATTAAAATATGTACTACATTAATGAGTGGAACCTATGAGCTTTGCAAGTAGTGACACCAGCGTACCCCTGTTTCCCTCCACACTTTCTGGCCGTTTCGCAGTAGTAGTGTCCATTTTTAATTAGAGTTCGTGGCAGGAAAAGGGATTCAGGAAATTATGAAGGACGAAGGACAAAGGGGAGTTGGAATTATGGTGGTTGGAGGGACGGAAATACGAAATTATTTTCTAGAGGGTGTCTTTTATAATTTAATTCACTGGTTACGTCCGTGTACTATATGGAAACGCAAAGGGAATAATTACGGTGCCGGCAAAAGTACTATTCACTGACCTCCTCATGCGTTTTTTACCCTGTTTCCAGCTAGTCATTAAGAGTAGTCGGAGCAGCAGCACTTAACTTGCTGGTGCTGGCATATATATATATATATATATATATACATATATATGCGTATGGGTGGTCAACAGAGACAGGAATAAGAAAAACTTGAGCCATCCTAAAATCATTCCGTTCTGAATCGACAAATCCTTTGTTGTTTCCCTCTTCTGGTTCAATATTTTTTCTCTCGGGCTCTTCCGACCGTGTGGAGTACTATAATGGTGATGATGGTGACCAGGCAGACAGAGCTCGTGATAAGCTCAAGCTTTTGTCAAGTCTCTTATCCACAAAGGAAAATGTCCGATTGATAATTAATTCGGCATCCTAATGTATGGGAGTTAGACAGAGGCGTGCACACATCACACCCACACCCACACACATGCACACATGCGTGCACATTTTTTCGGAGAGAGGGAACAGACACACAGCATCTCGAGTTATAATCAATTTTCTCAACTTCAACTTTGTGGCCGGTCGATAAAGATTGTCAGTTGGATGTTGCGTGTGACAACACTTACAATGGCTAGTGGGCGATTATGGGCATTAAATTAATGCAGAGAGATCATTAGGGAAGGCGCTAGGGCTTAGCGAACACCCGCTTAATGGCCACATTCGTTAGTGTACGTAAGAGACTAATATACACATCAAGACCCTCGTGAATATCTACAAGGCGCCTCATGCCCTCCAACAGTCTCTGCTCCGCCGAGTGCATACGTACACTCACCTCGTATGTATCTAACCCAACGAGCTCACCACCGTCGTACTTATTTCGACCACGAGCGTGTACATCGCTCCCTTGTTGCCGCCGCCGCCACCGACTACTTATTGACTTGCCATGAAATCATGTCATGTTAACGTATCTGTAGTAGAAGTAGTAGACGTACAGGAACACACAGATGCACAAACACATTCATGTGCAGACTGACTGGGAAACATACTGTCTAATAA
Organism: Bilobella aurantiaca; assembly: GCA_021029175.1. Lineage (NCBI taxonomy): Eukaryota > Metazoa > Arthropoda > Collembola > Poduromorpha > Neanuridae > Bilobella > Bilobella aurantiaca. The sequence goes on from VYYI01001130.1 coordinate 16,268, forward strand.
TCTCGGTGGACGTGTGAGTCTTGGATATATGCCTGGCTCCGCTTGTTTACGCACAAGTGTAAGCAACTTCTCTGCTACTTGCTCACGATTTTTCCTCCGATGTGGACTCGAAACCCATTAAAACAGCTCCTTTAATGTCTTGTCCAGGATTAGGTTCGTCCGAACCACCACCCCAAACAGTTTTTCACTCTCCCTCCTCCGTCATAACATGAGCTCAGTCAGTTGCTATCATCATAACAACAGTCATTTGGACAATCTTGACTGATTTGATATGGTGGTCATATTGTAGTTCTAGTAAGAAGTGATGGACTGAATAATTTAGGTTTTTGCAGTTCCTAATTAAAAATGTGAGAGTGCTGTTGGTTCGTGCACAGCCGACAACAACCGCTGCTGTTGTTCCCGTCTCAACTGTGGAGATGATGATAGTGATCAGGCCAAGTTCCACGTAGTCCCATGCTGAGCGACTCTCAGTTACTTCTCTAAGGTTCAGACTAGTTCCTCAAACTTGAACCGTACAGTTGGGAGTCATTAGTACACACATTAGCACGGAGACCAAAAGTGTATCTCTGTCTTTGTGTGGACGGACAAGGGATCTAGCGCTATTATGATTTGCAACCCAACCTCCTCTATTCCTCCCTTTAGATTGTTATATTTGAACGCACTCCTCCAAGACCGGTAGCAGATGAGAGAGGATACGAGAGAGAGAGAGAGAGAGAGGAATAAGAAAAGAGAAGAGGAGAAAACAGGAGAGATCACAATTAGAGCATTTACGGCGGAGCAAAACAAGGTTTCTGTTCAAAAGAGTGGTTCTTATTCCATGTTGGCAACGGGTAGAGAAGGGAGGTAGACACGGGGGTTAGAAGGTGCGAGGGAATAACATCTTTTGTTATACCCCATTACTAATTGTGTATGTAAATGGGGCTTGTGAGTCTTGAGACTCATTATTATTACCGAGGGGAAGAGGTACACACGTTCTCCCAGAGTACTGCAAGAGTCTCCGACTGATTTCACAAGTTTGTGTCAATGAAGATGAATGGCAGGGATTAGTATGTGTTAATGTTGGTGGCACTGGCACTACGGTTCATTCCTCACCTCTCCATCTTTTCTTGGCCCGTCTTCTCCTCTTCTTACAGTCACAGTCCTGCAACATATTTCTATTATATCCCCAATGTCCCTCATCTAATGGCATACGTATGTTGTCCAAGACGGGAGGGCGACGAAGGAGATGGCTATGACGACAAGGACGGTGTGCACAGGAATCCAGCACATTGATTGATTAAACAAGTTTTCCACCTTATTATCTCCTGATGTGACTGGAGTTTTTGATAAATGATCCTGGTAATTATTATTATTTATTATTCAGCTCTGGACTAGTGTTTCTTTTATTCATCTCTTGATGACTCTTGGTGGTTCAGAAGGTCATTAAACTCGAACAACAACGTTCCCTCATCATCCTGGTAGTCGCCATCGTTGTCGTCGTTGTCGTCATCTTCTCGTGTACATGTAACCCACGTCCGAGCATAGACTTATTTTCGCCACTTACTTGTTACCTCCATCCCCGTCATTCTTAACTTGCCAACATGATTTGCGTCAATTAGTTTTTCTCATCGTCTCCTTCCTCCTCATCCCCGCATAATCATCATTATCATCATCATGTTCGTCGTCGTCGTCATAGTAGTCATTATCATCATCCCTTCCCACCATGGTCTTTTGTGACCGTTGTTGCTACACAGTAACTATATTAGAGTGTGCTGACCGTGCACCTGAATTCTCTGCTTAAAATTTTGCCATTTTACCTTTTGTGGCCCAAGTTAACGACTTAATTCCTCAATGTGTGCTCTTGTATTATTTATTTGTAAAATACTTTGGTTTAAGCCACCGTCACTATTTTGTACAAAGTCATACGCCCTGTAGCTCTGTCTATATTTAGATGTTTCTTTTGAGACATCTGTTTGCTCCCTTTTTCGCTCACCACCATCATAATCAACATCATCATCCTAACATTCGTATAGCCGAGTATGAGTCTGACTGTCCGAGCTGAGACTTGAGTGAGGAGTTATCTTGTCATATGTATATTTACATGCATAAGAGAGGGAAATATGTTGGAGTATTTGGCTATACTTGTCTATGAAAATGACGTGAATGAATTTTCCAACGCTCCCGCGCACCTTTATGGGCGGATGAGCTGTGAAGGCAGGCTGGGCGAGTTACGACAAAGAGTTAATGAGCATATTTAATTTTCACCTCTCCAAGCTCCTGCACTGCTCTACGTATTCGTCTGTGTATATATGTGTGTGTGTGTGTATTTGTAGCCTTTACGTTTCGCTGAGAGTGTCTGCGTGGGGCGAAATAGAAAGTGTTGGAGGGCCGAGTGAGGGGAAGAGTGGAGAGGCGAGGATAGAATGGATAGGGCAAGCGCCGTCAGGTAGTATACGAATGAGTTGCGTCGTGGCGGACAAGCACCCACTGCGGAGCTGCTACTCGCTTCCTCCACTCCAGCGTATCGTCTGTCTACTTTACAGTGTGTGTGTGTGTGTGTGTGTGTGTGTGTATCTGTGTGGAGAAGCTCATCAACCCTTTGCAAATTCATTAGCATCCAGCAGTCTTTGCCAAAACTAATTTCAGCGCAAGCTCCACCACACGCTATCCTAAAGTCCAACCTATTAGTAGCCATCTGCGCAATCACGTTCGTTTAGGGAGCAGCAGCAGTGGGAGTAAAAGAGAGTGGAGCTTCGAACCGCAGCATGGGAGGGAAGGGAAGACAGAAATCAGAGGAATTGTCCGCAGAGCAAACAGAGAGAGAGAGAGAGAGAGAGTTGTGGCGGCGGCCGTGAGTGAGACGCACACGCATATGGGAAAACAAAAGGGTGAGGTTTTCCCTCTATAGACGCTACGGACCTATGAGCTATTACCACCCGTTCCTAACCATAATTCATAACCAATAATTACTATGCTCTTGTTCCGCATACTAAGTCATACCATTCCGCCTACACATCATCTGTGCATAGATTAATTAATCTAGTATTAACTAATCCTTCGTTTAAGCATGCGCTACAGGGCCTTTGGACTCCGAGACTCTGGTTAATTTTCCTTACACGGTCTCAATGCGTAAACTTATCGAATGTCATATTGACTGGACTTACTCCAGATTTTATTAATATTTCCACGCTATTTATCCTTGATAATGTGAATGTGGTGCGAAGGGAAGAACGGATAGGAAGTAAGGAGATATGTTTTAGGGTTATTTTTACAATATTTTCTGTCCGAACCACCATGTCCGATGTGGGGGGGGGGGGTTGGAAGGAAATAGAGAGAGATGATGATGATGACGACGACGGCGACGATGATGATGATGATGAGAATGAGAATGATGATGATGTAGAGGAAGGGATATGGATAGAGACGAGATCCAAGACGAAAGGATTGGAAGAAGGGGAAACTGAAATGTGCGCGTTTGAACATTACGGTTCGAGATAAGGAAATCCATTTCCTCCTCTATATTTGAGCCCCCAAGTGAGACGGGGGCTTTTGTTTGGAAAGATTCAACTTTTGAAAATCAAACGCTTCAACGTTATGACTAGGTCGTCTCTCCAAGTAAGACACGCGCATGTATATGTATATATATAAATATATACATATATATATATACACTTTGAGAAGAACATAAAGGCCTCTGCTCTTCTGACTGGACCTGAACTAAATTTTTACAGCATTGTGTATTTATATATGCATTTGAAACAAGATGATGCGGAGGAATGTTGACGGGAAGGTATCAAATATCATAAGCTTAACTCGGATCGTAACTTTGCCCTGACTGACGAGTGGGGCCGAGTATGTGTCCGTAGATGCGGCAGAGCAGTTAGGTATTCCATTTAACGTTTTTTCCAACCCAGCTACATGTCATCTTATTTCTTCTCTTCTCTTGTTCAGCATGTATGGCGTGTGGGTATAAGTGTACAGACGATTGGTGCAGGAGTGCATTGTGTAAGTATCGGGAACCTTGATATGGTATGATGGTGATCCATGGTGCAGCACAGGCGGCGGTCACTCACGCAGTGCGCTTATACGCGTTCTCTCTCTCTCTCTCTCCGTCAACTTCTCTGTTTAAAGGTTGAGCAGGCCTGAATTGGGCTTATTTTGACTACCACTGACACCATGGATATCTCCGCTATGCCCCTCACACTAAATATCACTGACTCTTAGCCCTCACCAGTGCACCGTTGTCATAACGAGAGAGTCTATCTTTAGTTCCGGTCAAATTTCTCAGTTTTCTAATAATTTTCTCGGGGTCTACCCAATAGCTGTATTACCTTCCCACTATTAGTCATTGCGGTCCTCAGGAACGGATATTCATTACCATATGATGCTATCATGGTAGACCGGAGTGAGTCTTGCCGCATAGCAGAGTTGAAATTTCCGGTCGAATGTCTGAATTTGACTGAACTGAGTCGTGGCAAATGCGGGAAAAGACGGACAGAAAATTCCGGTAGTCGTTTCCCCTCCCTCAGAGATCCTTTGCGTTTTACGAAGCTAAAATCCCCTATTTACTCCACAGCTCCATACGTATGGGAGTCTCCCACTGATTTGAACTTGGCAAGAGGAGGCGAGCTGACAGGGGAAGAGGTAGAGCGGAGCCTTGCTTCCCCTTTCATGATTGAGTGCAGGAGGAGCGTAGACTGTGTTAAAAATTCTTTGAAAAAGTTAATAAAATACGGCGAGTCAGTATGGAGGTAGGAAGCCATTATTCATGGAAAACTAAGAGTGAAGGAAAGGAATGAAATGGATGTGTTCTTGGGTCAAACTCTCGATCAGTTAGAATCATTAGCGATTATGAACATTGTTTGAATTTTCGAATTCATCAATCATTGATGTCGGACGCTTTTTCCTCGCCATCTACACGTACACACACACCCGACTCTGCATGCTCCCCGCCTATGTGCCCTCCTATAAGTATCTCTATATAGCCCAAACTGGCACTACCACTACCAGCACGTTATACAGGCGCACACAAAACAGTTTGAGTAGTGATAAAACTTTACGGTAATGGCAATGTCTATTTGACTAGATGATTTTACCTCGGAGGAGGAAGGATGTGCTCCTGCTGCCCAGACATGTTAGCCGTAAAGTGTGAGGATGCAGACACTTCTTCCTACGCACAACCACACGCTTACTCACATACTATTGTTTGGAACATATAGCGCGGGGAAGGCCGAGCCCGGCGTATGATATATTAATACATAGAATCCATAGCAAATGTTTACTTTATCGAATGAAAAGAGTGTACTGTGGTAGTAAAGTGGGTTTCATTCAAGTGGAACCGTTTGTTTGTACAATATAGCTTTTACATTCAGGTACCTTATGCAATTTTCTTCCTTATCCCGCTGGTCATATGTTAGCATGGTGTAAGGCTGACAAGGTAGTGGGATTATAAGCCTGTATTGTACACGCACACACACAAACGCACACTCACACCCATGCATATCTTTCCGTTACATATGTACAGACTAATCTCTCAGTTTCACCCTCAAATGTTGGATTTAGGGTAAGTAGTGACGCAGCCGACTGTTAGTTCTATACTTTCTACATACTGGTGTCAATGTTTTCATCAAATTAGTGGAATTTCTGT
>VYYI01001131.1:0-21877 GCA_021029175.1 Bilobella aurantiaca
AAAGTGGTATTGTGGTAGTGGTGAGTGGAGGCCTGGAAAGTTGCGGTTGTGTAGGCTGAACATGGGTCGGTATGCGTAAGCCGGTGCTCAGTCTCTGTCTATGCAAGAGGCTCCTCGGTGGCCAACCCCACGTTCACTGCGCAGCAGAAACCTCATTAATTTTAGACCTCAGAACTTCCTAGTCAACTCAACAGGCCGAAATCACCCTCCCCCACTTACTAGAGCATTAAAAGTAAAAAAAATACGTCCATAACATCCCAAACTATCCTCCCCGCTGCATAGCCGAGTATTTCATAAACATATGATTCCGTAATTATCGATTCAAACGGAACCCAATTATGTCCAAACAGTATCTTTGCAAGTTTTCCGCACAAATAAATGAGCGTGGAAGTCACATGTAGCGCAAACGTTGTATACCGTGCACTTTTGCTTGTGAATACAAGGCCAGAATGCAGAAGATAGCATACAGCAAAATGGCGCTCCAAGCTAACCACCGTTATTAAGAGGCCGTGTTTGCTAAAAATATTTATTTTGTTACATCTATATTTATTTTATACACCAAACTAATAAAAAGTAAGACAACAATTTTATGATAAATTGTCTTTATTGTTCTATATGCAAATTAGTTACCCGCACGAGTAACGATTGCTACAAATGTATAGATTTGAAGATAGATATTATAGATATAAAACCTAACACCTAAAACGAATTTATTAAAACCATTTTGTTAAGTCACAAGTATTCAATATACTACATTAAAATAAAGTGCCACAGCTTTCTTTAGAAACAAATGTTTTGGATCAATGCTGGTTGTCCTGATAAATATTATTATTGGCCTCTGTTTTTTTTTTCATAAAAGGCGTCTATTTTGACGGAAATGTGTGAATCTCAAAACAAACATTATTTAAAATACCTTAAATTTAAAAATGCTCTATTAACATATGAAAATTTTGAATTCCGGTGTTCCTCTAGCAAATTACATGGTACTAAATGCCGTGTAAGTATCAAAACGGGACTTCAAATTCTTACACAGAGGTCAGATATTGTATTAAAAATATTCTATTCTAACTTCACTAAATGTGCTTTCACTTTACATTGCTGTGGAATTTTTTGTATTCTTTATAATTGCTATATTTCAACTTCATTGCTCAAATTTCTTTCCCCTACACACGATATTATTTTAAACAACTCATCCCTAAATTTGTTATTTGTAAGTACATAAATAGGGAATTTGATAGCCGAATTCAATGTATGCATCAAATCAGAGTATATACCGTTATGTAGAGATTTTCCGTAAAAAATAGCGTGCACTGTTTTCATTATATACATGGAATGACTTGCAAGAAACACTCCTCCAACTACAAGCACGGCTAGTGTAAGCTGAGGATGCGTTACTGCTGGATTTGTAATGTTTGACCTCGTTTCTCTTGAAATCAAAAATTGGTGTAATATTTTAGCATTACAGAATACAATTGTCATCGTCGGAATTACGATATTAATACATCCCAAAATAAAAACGTCCATAACCAACCAAACTGTATGTTTTGCTTCAGAGCCAAGTAATCCTTTCACAAACGTTTCCGTTATTTGCATGCCTGGCGGAGCCCAATTATGTCCAAACAGTATACTTGCCAATTTACGACACAAGTGAAGAATTGTAGAGGACGAATGTATAGCTGATGTAATAAATAAAACACTCCTTCTGGTAAAAATTCTTCCACCTTGCAAGGGATGGCACACTGCGAAATGGCGTTCCATTCCGACAACCGTTATCAACAGAATCGTGGCCGTATGGGCTGAAATGCAATACCAAACACATTAATAAAAGCGTCCTAAGCCATGGTAGCCCGGATGAGATTTACAAATCAAATGTATAATAAAAGTTTAAGTATTCTTATACACCACATATTACAATTATTTACTCATTTGGAATAGGTTTTTTGGGCACTTGAGGAGGTGCTTCCTAAAATGTATTCTTTTTATTCCTCCTTCCTTTATTTATTTTATGAAACATATGCAAACAATTTTTGTTCCTTCAAACAATTCTTGTGCCTTAAATACCTATTTTAATTGATACCTAAAATGGCCATCGTGTTGTTTTGGGTACTTTTCGAGTTTTTAAGGATCACTTTCTGCCAACTGCAAAACTGCCTTAAAATCACGAGATGATGATTTCAAGTCCAAAACATATCTCAAATCAATCTATTCATTCTCGAGCTAATTGAGCTCCGGCAGATATATTCAGTATGTAGTAACTTTTTCTGCTTAATCATCGTTGTAATACAAATGAATTAATATTTTTTAAGGGTAGGAAATATTCAAATCTAAAAATATATTAAATTTAATATATAATAAAGAGAAGAGAAGTAAGTTTTATTAAAACAACCAGAATTCAGAACTGGAAACAGACAAATTACCTGCTCGTGTCAAAATTGACACAACTGTGTAGATATGTGCAGTAAAGTTGTTATAGTTGAAGAAGTGTATATCGTGAATTTCTCGAAATATTATTCCAAGCAATATCACAGTGTCGGCAACTGATAGATGCATCAACATCATACGAGTCGAAGACTTGTAGTTTGGTTTTGTAAAAATTACTGTACTGAATCCGTTGCCAACAATTCCAAATATACTAATTAGTATTTTCAATATGTGCGTTGAAAGTATTTCTTCTTCGGCATATTTCGTGCCAAGTTCGATGAAGGACCATTCAGCAATTGTATTGTTTGAATTTTGGATAAACATAGTGGGACGAAAAATGAGGTTAGAATGATACAAAGTTGATGGAGAAAAGCTTTTTGCATACTAAATTATAGTTAATTAACAAAGACTAGTTGTATTTGGAGTTTTCTTTATTTATTAAATTAAGGTTAGCTTCTAATTAAGGGCAAGAAAGACTAATTGTTTTAATACTACTTAGCACTATTAAATTCGCCCAAAACGTTCGTTCCAAAAACGTCGAATTTTTTTTATATATTATGTTTTTGATTTTTTAATTAAATATTACAATTCATACCTTAGCTTGAAAAAGTATATAGTTACTATTATTTCACTAGTTATGGGATCGGAGTTGCCCGAGAGGTTAGAGCATCAGTCTCTCTCCTTTAGGTGCCGTAGATCGAATCTTACCATAGGCATACATTTATGTGTGCCTGGGTAATTCGATCCGCCCAGAAAACAACGCTGTTTTCCATTAGCAGTGACCGAAATATGCCATTTTCGCGCATGCTCGGCGTGAGTCTCACTATCCTACTAAATAGGTAGTGGGCTCCCTGTTACAAACATACATTATTTCACTAAATTGTCATACATTTCAACTAGAACAATGTTCTTCAACTAGTATGCTAAAATAATATTTATTTTAATTTTGAGTAATTTTCTTTCTGTAGTTGCTTTAATCAAGCTACTATGTTGACGAAGTGGTGGAAACGACAACGGAATAATGGTAATGTGCTCTGTGACGTAAAACTTTTGCCTTGTAATATATTCGTAACGTTTTATTAACACTTTTTGCCATGGGTTGATATTTATTAAGTAGCGGAAGCAGAGCGTAAGTTACTTTATGTTTTCGTTTTGTCCGTCCGTCCGTCCGAGTAGAATTTATATCTCGGGAAATACTGAACCGATCTCAAAGCAGTTTTTGGACATATGTTCCTTGATAACCGACCCAGTTCAAGTATATGTTTGTTTGAGCGGAAGTGACCCGTTTGGGGGTCAATGTCAAGGGATATCATTCTATGACAACATAAAAAATGACCCCTACAAAAGTTGTTCCTCTTATAAAGAGGAGTGACATTTGTATTGGACACTTTTCTCTGTGACCCTCAAATGACCCCCAAAATGACCCGTTGACCTCAAAATGACCTTTCAAAATCAAACTCTACTTTTGAATAAAACAAAAAGATACGATGTCTTAAATGACTCCCGCGACCCCCTTTACCTCAAAATGACCTTTCAAGGTCATACACTACTTTTGCAAGAATAAAAAAGTTATGATGTTTTCGATGACTCCCGTTACCCCTTTCACCCTAAAATGACCCTTTGACCCCAAAATGACCGTTCAAGGTCAAATCTTACTTTTTCATGAAACAAAAAGTTATGATGGTTTTGATAACTCCAGAATATTTTTTGACCTAGAAATGACATCTTGACCTCAAAATCACAGAAAGCGAGATAATGCCACAGATTGTCTCAGGTGCTAAATTTAGACCCAAAGTTCTATTTTCGTTCTAATAATTTTAATAATTCTCTAATGTCTAATGTTTTCTGTCTAATGTCCTTATTTCCGCTACTTTGTTGACCGTTTTACCACGGTGTATTACATTTTATTTTGTGAGCTCTGCATTGCTCTTGATCTAGAGTGCGTTCAAACTATCCATTCATCTTCAGCTCAAAATGTTCGATTTAGACAAAATTTATCATTAATCAGTAAGGCATTGAAAATTATTTAACTAATTAATAATAAAATTTTTGAAAAACTTATTTCCCTAAGTTAGTTGATTTTATATTGACGACTCAGGATTGTGGAAGGAGCAAGCTTGTCTAGAATGAGAGACCGACTGGTTGCGACCTTGATATATCATATCTTTTGTGTTTACAATTTTTTTTCAAGAATTTGGCACAAGCATTTGTAATGATGCAATAAAACTGTCAATGAACTGTAGTGGTAAAAGTGGCTTAACGTTATGTTTTAATCCTAATTAATTCATATAGCTTTGTAATTCCAAAGCCACGGCAATTGAATTTTTTAAAAAACAACAAAAAAGGGGAAGTTTGCAGAAAATATGCATATGTTCGTTTATCGTATCATTAAATCTTATGACTTTGCTTTTTTCTCCCTAAGATACCGACTAATTGAGTAATCAATTGACACCAAGTTAAGAGCTTCCAGCAGAATTAGGCTTAACCCTGAAAAAAATGTTATATACCCCGTACATGACATTTAAATCGGATTTTTTTCCTTTTTTTTCATGAAACGTTACACTAAATCCAAAAATCCGGGTTTTGGGGGTTTTGCTAGAAAGAATTTGATTTTTCTACTTTCGAATGAAAGTATGTTGATATCAGAACTGTACGCTAACGTGTGTCTGCAACTGTTTATTGACAATTTTTACATATTTCAACAATTTTGTTTAAATTTTTGTCATTGCAAAAAAGGTTTTGTGAGATAACCGGTTGTCATGAGAAGGTTTGTATATATGAAGGTGTGTTGTCCCTAATGTAACTTTTCAAACGTGTTAAATTTTTTTGCCAAGGTTTACAAAACAAAAGTTCTTGGTTGTAATTACGAGTGAAATGTGTGATTGACAACATGAAGCTACACACACTTGACATTAAGAAAGTGAGTTTCATAGGCCTATTTTCCTGAAAACGCTACGCTTAATTTTTGCGTCATAATTATAGTCATTGTATTTTGTTAGAATTTCTACACGGAAGGATACACTGAAAATTCACATTTCACCGCTTTGTTATTTTTCAAAAACTTAAATATTTGCACACCAAACTCAACAATAGTTCAAACTTATACCTTCAAAAACGTAATCAAGAATTAAATTAAATTAGTAAAACTCGTGTAAGGATAAAAAAAAACTCAATCGAAGATGCTATATTGCTTTAATATAATATTTGTAACATTCTTCTCATCTCAAGCATCTGCTGATGTTCAATTACTTGAACCTAAATGGGTCTCAACAATGATCGATTACATCTATCGAGCCTTCGAGCCGTGTTATATAAAAACAATTGAATATAAGACAAATGTCATCACTGAAAGCATTTTTCCACCAATTCCTGCTATCCGATTGTTTTTTAGTGACAGTAAGGACGCAGATCTTGAAAACTTGGATCCTAATCAAATCAAACCAACATGGTATAAAAATTACCTAGATTCGCTAAACAGAAGTTTTCCAAAACTGCAAAAGCAAACATGCTTGCTCACGCTATCCATTGACGCACCCTCTAGAAACGACTATGAAGCATTTATTCTGCCATTATTTTTCTACCCAAATCTCCAATTTTTTCAAGAAATTCACTCCTATCATATATCACTATATTCAAAACCGTGCACGAGTTTTGAAACATCCGGACTCAATCAGGCATTTCGCAGCTCATTCGCCACAGAATTTCATTTATTTATCAAAACAGAACTTTCTGTTGAAGTTATTTTGGTGAAACCAAATGTTTATACGACAAAGTCATCTACGCTACTTAGTATCGATGATTTTGCTGATGTACGTCTTTTGCTCAATGATCTCAACAACGATCTGGTTCACTTAGCATACCCCACATATTGGAAATTTTCTAGAACGCACCATCATCATTTGTGGCTTATTGCAGAGGTAGGAAATAGAACCGATATAAAATCTGGGATATTGAAATTTGACACAGAGCATTCCAGATCATTTGGAATTAAATCCTTATTAACAATCGTACTTGCAGACTGGAATAACAGATATCAACCGCGACATCACTCTACATACAACAGTTCTACCAAGTTTGGACGAGATATCTCTGTAATGCCAGATTACTATCCTAATGACGAATACGTAAATGCTGGGAGTTGGTTCCACTCTAATGGAGACGTAAAACACAGCTTTGTGACTTGTCACCAGTTGGGCAAGCGCATTGCATTTCTTAAATATCTGCAGTTATTTGCACCTAGTTTTTGGATAACCGCTCTGATTTTTATGACCACACTCAGTTTCATATTGAAACAAATATTTAGGAAGACACATATAAAAGACAGCGTTGTTTTTCTACACATTGTGATTATATTTGAACAGGAACTTTTGCTAAGTAAGAAGGCTGAAAGGAAACAGTGGCTGAAATATTTGATCGCAAGCTTACTGCTAACCGGTGTTGTATTTTCTACCTTGTGCAGAAGCTCCTTAACATCAAATCTACTCTCTCCACGTCAAATACGACGTCTACGTTATTTTCAGGAAACAATGGATCTAAATTTCCGTGTAGTTCTAAGCATAGAACAATACTTATTTGATAAATACATTGGAAATGAAAAGTTGATGCGTCCGATTGAACGGAAAATCAACAGGTCAATACTGCAAGATGCCCGTACAGAAATGTACTATAATACTGGGCAAGAAATTTATCATTTGATGCATGAAAAAGTTCGTCATAACAATGACTCCAAAACACTGATGAGCAAGTTGATCAACAGTGTTGTAGTGACGGATGACGCAACATATTCTCCGATAAAAATGTTGCATAAATGCAATAAAACGATATTGATCGAAAAAGATAGTGAGTTAGATAAGATACTTCTTGAAGGAGCAGAGGCAAGAATATCTGGTTTATATAAAGGTGAAGACACAATTTTTAATATGGCTCGGTTTTTTCGTGTATACCCATTAGGGTGGGATCGGATGAATACGCTATCCATGCGCCTCAGTTCCATAATACATTCTGGAATATTTTCACATGAAACTATTGATAAATTGACAGGTCTTCGTTTGAAAAAATTTAATAGCAAAAGTGAAAAATCGGGTGTTCATGCCCTTAACCTAAGCAGCAATTTAATTATATCTCTGTTTTTTATGCTTCTGTTTTGTGCTACTTTTGTGTTTGTGGTATTCCTTGCAGAATACTTTAATATTTTAGTTATAAATATTGCTTATTGTCATAAAAGTACTTATTCTATTTAAAAATACTTACACACAAAATGATTGCAGGACATCTCTAAATTAAGGTTATAATTTTTTTGATTCGTGTAGGAACCACCCTCTGCAGGCGCTAGCCTATGGTGTTGGGCTGATTGTACACAGCTCCAAACTTAATTGTGTGGGGCTAAATGAATGATATTTCCAGCGTTTGGTAACACTACTTTCTTGTGATGAAAATGGAATAAAAGACTGGAACACTGTGAAAGTCAAGTTTTTTGGGACTTTGAATGAATCCAAATAGAGAAAATATAATTGGTCTAATCTTTAAAATGTTAAAGAGGAAGAGAGTGCTTGTTAGCTGCCTGGGAGATGGAGAGACACTTGTCTTCTTTTTGCAAAGAAAGATTTAATAAAAGAAACGTTATGACTTTTTGAAGGTTAATTGCTGTTGCAGTTAAGAGCAATTGCCCAAGAAAAGATAAGAATTGAAAAAAATTAGAACTCGCAAAAGTCCGTGTCTCTTGACCTTGAAAAGTTGCACATTAACTTAAAATGCTCTTCAGAGCTACAAACACTGATTAATTACATAAATTACGTTGGCGGTGTTGCTATAGTTGTTATAGAGCGCTTGTTCCTTTCCACTAGCCAGCCTGAGAACGGGAGTACCAATCCTCCGATAAGCCACAAAAGGGTATTTGCTATTGGTTTTCTTCTTAAAGGAATCTTGCCTCTGACTTTGTGTATGCCCAAATCTCCGTTATTAGGCACACATAAAAAGATATGGAAGTTAACGGATATTTTTTCCAATGGGCTTTGAAAAAATTGAGAAGACTGCGCTCATTTGCATAGAGTCACCTGCGGTTATCAGTCGAAAGCTATTGAGGTAGTTCACGTCAGGATGGTGACCTCCACCTTTGTGCTTTAGGCCCGTAAAACAATAGAATGTTACGGATATTCTGTTGTGCCTTCTTGATGACAACATCTATGCTAATGAGTCTTTATTCCTTCATATACCGTGCAATGTTATTTTTGGTGGTGTTTCTCTTACAAATGCGCTTGTGGTTCAATTCCATAAAAAACTGCATTCGGCGTTCTCATGCCTGTATGTCCTATTTTCAATTTGAATTACTTATTATCTTAATTATTATCCAATCATCCTTGTCCTCTAGCAAATGTTATAGTCAGTTCTAAAGCATATGTCGACTTTTGGAAACCTCATGGCACATACAGACAATATTTGAAAGTACTTCTAAATTCCCGTCTACCTTTCTAAATCAATATGTGATTGTCAAACCTGCCAATAAGTTTAGAACTATAGCAATATTAAGGGTTTTGTCAAATTGCCATACTCATGGGACCAGCATGAGTTGTTGGCATAGATTAAAGTTTACTTGAATTAAATTAAATTAATATTAAATTAAAATTTAGTCGGAATCCTCCAGACCAGCTTATTCCTCCAGCCGGAATTTTGTTAAGTATGTACTGACTAACTTTCCTGTGTATTTCATGTTAAATGTATTATTTTAATCACTTTGCTTGATTATTAATATTCAATTATTATAATTAATAATTGGCATCCGAGCCAAGCCGGGGCTCCTGAGCTAAAATAGAGCCGGAAAACACTACCTTGATGTTTTTATTGTGCTTAGCTACAATATTGTAATTTATCTTTGTGATTCTGAGACAATATTGTGTGGTATAATAAAATGTTGAGTAACGCTATGTCAATATCAAAGCATCAACTCAATGGTTATACTGAACCAAATTTCAAAATAGGCGGAGCTTTGGAAAGTATGTGCCAAACTGGCACCTCATCCTGAAAACCGAAAAATCGATAATTTCAGTTTTTTTTAGTTTTGCGTGAAAAAGGTTCTAATTCTTATAAAAAACCAAAAACGGGGTCTGGTTCTTGCTAATTTTGCATGAAACTAGTTATTGTTAAAATTACCTAGGTCACCTTAATCGCCAGCGATCTCTTATTTTTGAGACTCCCTAAAGATTCTCCAAAAAGAAATCATTTTTTTCTAGCTTAATTTCCAAATGAATAAGGTGACTTAATAAATAACGGCCAGGAAACCAGATTGATAGGATGCAATATAGAAAGTCAAATGAACTCTGACTTTACAACGGCAGACTTAAAGTGCTTACAACGTCTACCTTTTAAAATTAACCACACATCAGTCTCAATAGTTCAAACAATGACAAAATAAGCCTGTAATCAACTCAGAAAACTTAATTGTATCAATTCATTACTTATTTATTGCCCAAGGCCCTTAGTCCGGGGGTTAGGACCCTAGTCCTAACTTGGGTAGGTCTAATCCCGGCACCAGCACAGTCAGCACAGTAAAAAAGTGGTGCTGTGGTAGTGGTGAGTGGAGGCCTGGAATCTTGCGGTTGTGGAGGCTGAACATGGCTCGTTATGATTAAGGTGGTGCTCAGTCTCTGCCTTAGCAAGAGGCTCCTCGGTGGTCCACCCCACGTTCATTGCCCAGCAGAAACCCCATTAGCTTCAGACCTCGGAACTTCCCAGTCAACTAAACAGGCCGAGACCACCCTGCCTTACTCACTAGCACACATTGACCAGGCCTATCGGGAAATGTCAAAGAGCATCAAAAAAAATTACTTATTTATTCAAGCATGCAAATTAAACGAAAATTAATTGGGGACATTTTTTGAGAATCCTAAATAAAAAGCTTGTTCGTGGTCAAGCGGTCTGAACACAATTCAAAATAAAAAACTAAATTATATTTTTTACCGTCGTTTAGAAAACTCAATTGTGAGACAAACTAGCAACTTAACCTATAAGACTACTGCAATAAAAAGAGCAACAATTTAAATGGCTCACTTAGCAAGAGGTATGGCGTCACATCAACAGGTTTGGAAATAGAAAATATAAATTTTAATTGGTTTAATTATCGATTATGGCATTTGCGTAGGGCAAACCATTCATTGTTTTATTAATAATTTAAAGTATAATTTTCGGTTCGGAAAACATAATTTAACAAACCAACAAAAATTTGTTGCGTGATCTAGGCATAATGGGAACAATTTAGGTTGGATGCCTGCACACAAGCTATAGTTCTTGGATGTCAGCTTGTAAACCAACCGAATTTTTATACTGAAAAAATACACTCCCATATCACAAAAGCGGTCATGCTGAAGCTGTCTTAAGTATTACTGTAGTATTTTCTTGACTTTATACTATCTTCACACTATGAAAATCTTAGAAGCATTATCAGTTATAATTGTCAGTTATTTTATAACAAATATTTCCCCTCTACAATTCAACCTTTTAGAACTATATCAGAACGGATTTGAACAATGCCAGCTAGTTCTTGTTGACTATGGCTTAGAAAACTTATTACCATCCTTGATCATACCCAAAACGTACATAAGAATCACATGGCCCAAATACTTTAGCGTTTCTCATCCTAGTTTTATTGAATTCAAAACCACACTAAGCAAAATGTTTGACAAATTCGCAACAAAAAGGGTAAACTGTTTGTTGATTCAATTGGTATATCCCCCAACCAATTATCATCATAATTTTGCATTAATTGAATTTAAAAACGTGTTACTGCCTTGCCTGGGATTTCTGCATCTTCCATGCTATGGCAAACATCTTTATTTCGTCACACTGACAAATTCTATTGATTCAATTTTCGTTGACCCAGATATTTTCAGCACTTCTGTACCCATTTTTGTATTTTCATCAAACCAAGGGTCGTCAGATTTTTTCATACAATTATCAAGGCCTTGTCACACGGAAGTACGTTATATGACTAACGACACAAATAGCAGTGGGTTTGTTACACGGGCGGATTTGGACGGAATGGTGGATGCTGTACTTAACATGGACTGCGCAATGATCTTTAAAATTCAAGAAGACGGTTCGACAATTTCTGTCAAAATGCTCAGTGAAAATGACAAAAGAGATACAATTGTGCAGCAAAACGTGCCGTCAAAACTGTTGTCTGCTGTCATAAATCAGTCACATAATGCTTCGATGTCCAACGCAAAAGTAAGACGAATTTACATGAGAGAAGTAGATGGAAATATAATTTGGATATCTACTGGAATATATCCAGGGAAAATTTTAAACCAAGAAATGCTCAATTCCCTTACTCAAGACGGCTATATTTTTTACACGTCTACGGTGAGTTATAATTTTATTACTTGTGATGGTATGGACAACAAAGTTGACATCACATTTTACTTTAAACCCTTTAGTCTAATGATTTGGATTGGAATATTAGCAAGTTCGTTTGTTTTCTGCCTTATTGCTTACATTGTACATCACCCTTCGAAAATGCCTTACGTGTTACATTTTTACATACCAATAATTTTGTTGGAGCAAAGCATACAACTTTCAGCGAAATTTGCAAAGTCATGTGGGTACAGAATTTTTATTGCACTTACAGTGATAGCTTGCCTAGTAATATCTTGTGCATATAAAGGCATGATTACCTCCGACCTAGCTGCTCCTGTACCACAAAGAAAAATGGAATTAATAGACAGAGCCGTGGTAGAAGGATATAACTTTATAATTGCTATGCCAAAGAACATAGAGACAAGTGCAAAATCCGCCCTTATACCATATTTGAACACTAATTTAAATATGACTTATGGGCAAGGCATAATTGTAGTAGCTCTGATAACCCATCAATTACTTGGACTGATTTCAATGGGTGCTATGTATTCAAATAACTCGATTATTGGAGCACTGTACACATCAATTCGTATTCTCGATTCGCCAGCATCTGCTCAACGGCAATTTCTCACTTGCAATAAGTCAATGCTCGTTGCAAATGTAGATCAACTTAATGAGGAGTTTGTAAAAATATCGACAGCGTACCTGTCGAATCCAAACATAAGTAAAATATACTACGGCAAAGACTCATATTATGAGCACCCTATTGCTTGGGCAATTGGATCCATGGGATGGGACAGAAAAAATTTCTTTTACAAAAGATTTAGCATAATAATCGATTCTGGTATAATGAACTATACTTATACTCGTGCGTCTTGTGGTACAAGGTTAAAACAACAAATACTACTGCATAGAAGTTTGAGGAAAAATGCTTTACCACTTTCATTACTTAGTAATGCTATAGCTTGTCTGGTACGTTTGGCCTTCGTTTGCATTCTGATTTGCCTATGTGCTGTTGTGGTTGAGATGGTATGTTATATATATTTAGAAATTTTAAGAAACATATTCAATAGTTTTGTTTTCGTGTTTTGTGGCGATTTTGTGATATGTAAATTATATATAATCTAAAAGAAATTTACAATCTATAGTCTGGGGGCTGGTAGACTGCTCCAGCCTGGGACAGGTGCCGAAATAAAATTCCGGTGGTGAAAGAAGTAGTGGTGTGGTAGTGGTGAGTGGAAAGTTGCGGTTGTAGGCTGAACATTTATTGGTTTAGTGTTCAGCCTCTGCTTATGCAGAATCTCCATTGTTGGGTTAAGCAAGCAATAATGTTGACCAGATGATAGGCAAATGTCAAAAGGCTTAAAAAGAAATCTAAAAGAGATAAAAAGTAACTTTTAGAGTGGCATCTTATGGTGAAACGCGAGCACCAACCATGCTGCGACATGTTGTAAATGCAACCTATTTATTTAACACTTGTAGCGATGAATCCTACCACCGTGCAATAAAAACAATACAATGGTCCACCACCATGTGCATCACCATTCCCTGCACCTGCTGATGCAATTGCATCACGGAAAGTTCACTCCCTACACATGGCAATGTAAATGCACTACCGAGAAGAAATTGGTGTGTTGATGGCGAACTCCAACTTTTAGGCAATCAGTGTAAATAATTTGTAACCATTTAAGCATAGCACAAGAAGAAGAGGAGCCACACAGTCTCTCTTCAACCCGCATTCAGTCTTAAATCATGCACGAGGACACAGGAC
This sequence comes from Bilobella aurantiaca, assembly GCA_021029175.1. Classification (NCBI taxonomy): domain Eukaryota; kingdom Metazoa; phylum Arthropoda; class Collembola; order Poduromorpha; family Neanuridae; genus Bilobella; species Bilobella aurantiaca. Next base: position 13,541 of record VYYI01001131.1, read on the forward strand.
GGGTGAAATGGACTCGTAAACTTTAGGTCACCAAGAGGAACATTCAACGTCATATCATGGTCACATTCTAGTAAACAACATTAATTTACATATTGTTGCTATTAGTATTAAAGACTCATTCTTAATATCACTGCCTCAAGGCGTCATTGTTGTTCTAGGTCACTTATTGACTTGAGGTGAAGGGTAAAATATCATTGAGAGATCAAGCAAAACTAGAAGCGAGCTTAGCCTTTTACAATGGTAGCTACTCCAGCATATGCATAAAAATGGTTTGATACTTCGCTTGGTAAAATTTTTATGAGAATTACCATGGTAAAGTAGATGCACTATACTCTCCATTATGGTATATGAAGGGAAGGGTAATTTTACCAGTAATTTGTTTGCTTGCCATTGTCACCAAGGCACACTTTTGTGTAGTTTGTAGAAGTGGACTAGGCTAATTAAACGGGAAATGTATTTATTAGAAAACTCAATGCCGGGAATTTTGTTACGATAGTGTTGTTTGGTCATGCATGCGGCGCAGCCAATAATTGATTTACCATAGTGATTACCCGTGTGTGGCTTGTAACTGTTGTACAAAAACTCCCTTCCAACAGTAAGGACAAACTGGCTTAGCGGTTTAGAGATTATGTCTCTCTCCACTCGCCAGCTTGAGAACAAGGGTTCGAATTTCAAATCCTCCGATCAGCCAAACTTTCTGATAGGTTTTTCATTAGGCTTGTGAAAATTAAGAAGACGATCCTCGATTGCACATATGTTGACCAGCCGCTCACCTGAAATGTACAATAAAGTACCACTGACTTTCTATGAACTAATAGCTTGGAATTGATGATATACAACAATCATATATGTCAAATAACATTTCTTCACCTTTACCTTCCAACCGACCCTTACTCCTCGCCGAGCTCTACAGGTGGGCATTCAAAACACTAAAAAAAATTTTCTTTGAAAAAATAAATTTGTGGACAGTCTTTTCATACTCTATTTGACATAAACCGTCGTAAAACTGTCAACCAGTAGCGGAAGTAGAAACCTTAAATCTAGAAAAATATTAAGATTAGACTAGATAATAGAAGTCTTGCTTTTTGGAAGTCAATACGCCATTTTTAAATATACGAAGCGTTTTAGGTCAAAATCATCATTAGCTTTAGTTTCATGCAAAACTAGAGTTTGCCCTTGAAAGATCATTTGAGGTCAAGGGGTCATTTCCGGGTGAAAAAGAGCTCTACGATCGTCTAGTCCTTTATAATTTTTTGTTTCCTGAAAAACTAGAGTTTTACCCTGAAAGGTCATTTTGTGGGCAAGGGGTCATTTTTGGGTGAAGAGGGGCTTTACAACCATTGGGACCATCATAATTTTTTGTTTCATGCAAAACTAGAGTTTGACCTTGAAAGTTCATTTTGAGGTCAAGGGGTCATTTCCTGGTGAAAAAGGGCTCTACGACCATCGGAACCATCATAACTTTTCGTTTTATGCAAAACTAAAGTTTGACCTTGAAAATTCATTTTGAGGTCAAGGGGTCATTGAGGGGGTCATTGAGGGGTCACAGAGAAAAGTGTTCTATACAAGTGTTGCTCCCAAGGGGATCACTTCCGGTAAAACAAAAACAAATTTGAACTGCACCGGCATCTTAGGAACACATCACCGCAAACAGATTTGAGATATGTTCGGTGGTTCCTGAGGTACTGGTGTGACTCAAACGGACGGACGGACAGACACAACGAAAACATAAGTAGCTTTCAGCTTCGCTTCCGCTACTAATAACGGTCATGAAACCAGATTGACAGGATGAATTACAGAAAGTCAAATAAACTCTGACTTTACAACGGCAGAGTTAACGTGCTTACAACGCCTACCTTTTAAAATTAGCCTCACATCGGTCTCAATAGGTCAAACAAAGACCTAATGAGCCTTTAACCAACTCAGAACAATTAATTGTGTCAATTCATTACTTATTTATTTATGTATCCAAATAAAACAAAGATTAATTAAGGGGAAATTTTGAGAATCCAAAATAACAAGCTCGTCCGAGGTCAAGCGGTCTGAATACAATTCAATTCAAAGCTAAATTCCATCCTTTAGAAAACTCAATTGTGAGACAAACAAGTAACTTAACCTATAAGACTACTGTAATAAAAACAGCAACAATTTAAATGGCTTATTTAGCAATAAGAGGAATCGCGTCATATAAATTGCATGCTGCACAAATGAGTCCACGGGCCGTCCTTGGGATATTACGGTAATTTCCCCGTCACCTCCCGCGGACAACCCACTAGATCCCATTTATTTCCTACAAATTTCCTTAGTACCCATTTCAAATATTCCTAATACATTTGTGCCGAGGCATTCCAGGGTAATATCCTCAAAATAGTTACACCTGACAGGGATTGAACTCGCGTAGTTCATGTTTTGTAACCAACGCTCTACCAACTTAACAAATACAGCAATCATGTTTGTATGGGTAATTAATCTGCTCTAAGTTGAAAACTTTTACAAACAAAACATATGATTCAGTTACGTAACATATGTTTTCTACTATGTCGAATAGCTAATTTGTTAATAATTATGCTGAATTAAATAATTAAACTTGGCTTTGTTATGTTTGAAACTATAATTATTCTATATTAGTGTATGTAATGAGAATCTTCACTAACTTAATTAGTGAAGTAGTTATGAATGCATTAGTCAATTGTATTTAACTAATTCAAGTGCCATTCTATGCTTAACTTAGTTAACTTGAATTAATATTTAGTTCAATTAAAATAACTTTCAATTAAAATTTGTTTCCCGGGGACGTCCGTGGGAGGGTAGGATACTGCATTAGAAAGTTACTTTCACCTGAGAATCCTTGGGACGTCCCATGGAAATCAGAGTCCTCAACCTTCCCGATACTTTTTAGGGACCAAACTTGGATGTCCCAGGGAGAATATGTGCTGCATGGGATGGCTTGGAAATCGAAAATATAGATGTTAATTGATTTAATTATCGATTATGGCATTTGAGCAGGGCAAACCATTCATTGTCTTATTAATAATTTAAAGTATAACTTTCGGTTCCAAAATCCAAATTTTACAAAACAACAGAAATTTTTTGCGTGATCTAAGCATAACGGGAAAAATTAAGGTTATATGTCTGCACACAAGCTATAGTTTTTGGATATCTTCATGTAAACCAACCAAAATTGTATACAGGAAACAAAAAGCTCCCATATTATAAAGCCGTCCCTGAAGCTTTAAACAATATTCACACTATGAAAATCTTAGTGGCATTATCAATTATCATTATGAGTTATTTTATAACAAATATTTCCCCTCTACAATTCAACCTTCTAGAACTCTATCAAAACGGATTTGAACAATGCCAGCTAATTCTTGTTGACTATGGCTTAGAAAATTCATTACCATCATTGATCATACCCAAAACTTACATACGAATCACATGGCTAAGACACTTTAGCATTTCTCATCCTACCTTTGTTCAATTTAAGACCACAGTGGACAAAATTTTCGATAAGTTTGCAACAAAAAAATTAAATTGTTTGTTGGTTCAATTGGTACAACCTCCAACCAATCATCACCATGATTTTGCATTAATTGAATTCAAAAACAGGCTACTACGATGCCTAGGTTTTTTGCATCTTCCTTGTTATTGTAAACACATTTATTTTGTCACACTGACAAATTCTATTGATTCTATTCTCGTTGACCCAGATATGTTCAGAACTGCTGTACCCATCTTTCTATTTTCATCAAACTCGTCAGATTTTCTCATACAATTATCAAGGCCTTGTCACACACAAGTACGTTATGCGAATAACGACACAAGTAGCAGTAGGTTTGTTACACGGGCGGATTTGGACGGAATGGTAGATGCTGTACTTAACATGGACTGTGCTATGATCTTTAAAATTCAAGAAGACGGTTCGACAATTTCTGTCAAAATGCTCAGTGACAATGACAAAAGAGATACAATTGTGCAGCAAAACGTGCCGTCAAATTTGTTGTCAGCTGTCATAAATCAGTCACATAATGCTTCGATGTCCAACGCAACAGTAAGACGAATTTACATGAGGAAACTAGATGGAAATATAATTTGGATATCTACTGGAATTTATCCTGGTAAAATTTTAAACAAAGAAATGCTCAATTCCCTTACTCGAGACGGCTATATTTTTTACACGTCTACGGTGAGTTATAATTTTATTACTTGCGATGGCATGGACAACAAAGTTGACATCACATTTTACTTCGAACCTTTCAGTCTAATGATTTGGATTGGAATATTAGCAAGTTCGTTTGTTTTCTGCCTTCTTGCTTACATTGTATATCACCCATCCAAAATGCCTAACATGTTACATTTTTACGTACCAATAATCTTGTTGGAGCAAAGCACACAACTTTCAGCGAAATTTGCAAAGTCATGTGGGTACAGAATTTGTATTGCAATTACAGTGATAGCTTGCCTAGTAATATCTTGTGCATATAAAGGCATGATTACATCCGACCTAGCTGCTCCTGTACCACAAAGAAAAATGGAATTTATTGATAGAGCCGTGGTAGAAGGATATAACTTTATAATTGCCACGCCAGAGAACATAAGGCCGAGTGCGAAATCCGCTCTTAAACCATATTTGAACACTAATTTAAATATGACTTATGGGCAAGGTATAATTGTAGTGGCTCTTATAACGCATCAATTACTTGGACTGATTTTAATGGGTGCTATGTATTCGAATAACTCAATTATTGGAGCACTGTACACATCAATTCGTATTCTCGATTCACCAGCATCTGCTCAACGGCAATTCCTCACTTGCAATAAGTCAATGCTCGTTGCAAATGTGGAGCAACTTAATGAGGAGTTTGTAAAGGTATCGACAGCGTACCGGTCAAATCCAAACATAAGTAGAATATACTACGGCAAAGACTCATATTATGAGCACCCTATTGCTTGGGCAATTGGATCCATGGGATGGGACAGACAAAATTGGTTTCACAAACGATTTAGCACAATAATCAATTCTGGCATAATGAACTATACTTATACTCGAGCGTCTTGGGGTACAAGGTTAAAACAGCAAATACTACTTAATCGAAGTTTGATGAGAAATGCTTTACCACTTTCATTACTTAGTAATGCTATAGCCAGTCTTGTACGTTTGGCATGCGTTTGCATTCTGATTTGCCTATCTGTTGTGGTGGTTGAGATGGTATGGTATATGTATTTGGAATTTGTAAGAAACATAATCAAAAGCTTATTTTCGAAGTTTTGTGGCAATTTTGTGATATGTAAATTATATATAATCTAAAAGAAGCCCACGACCCATAGTCCGGGGGTTAGTAGACTGCTCCTAGCCTGGGACAGGTGCCGAAATCAAATTCCGGTGGTGAAAAAGGTAGTGGTGTGGTAGTGGTAAGTGGAAAGTTGCGGTTGTGGAGGATGCAGATAGGTGGGTATGCGTAAGTTAGTGTTCAGCCTCTGCCTAAGCAGAGGCTCCTTGGTGGGTCAACGCTACATTCATTGCCTAGTAAAAACTCCATTAGTTTCAGTACTCGAAACCTGTCGAATCACAGGCCGAGACAACCATGTCCCACTCACTAGCAAACAATTAGTTTAACCAGGCCATAGGCAAATGTCAAATGTCTTAAAACAAATCTAAAAGTGATACAATGTATCGTTTAGAGTGGCATCTAAAGGTAAAGCGCGAGCACCAACCATGTTACTATATGTTGTAAATGCAACCTATTTATTTAACATTTGTTGCGATGAATCCCACCGCCGTGCAATCAAAACACTGTATTAGTCTGCCATCATGAGTAGCACCATTCCCTACACCTGCGTATGCAATTGCATCACGGAACGTTCACTCACTACACATGGCATTGTAAATGCACCACCGATATGATTCGCCTATAGGCCTGGTCAGTGTTTACGTGTGCTAATGACCGGGGAGCCTCTTGCTGGGCAGAGGCAGAAGCTGAGCACCACCTTACGCAAACCGACCCTTGTTCAGCCTGTACGACCGCAATTTTGTAGGCCTACACTCACTGCTGGTGCCGGGATTAGATCTCGGCACCTACCCAAGTTAGGACAAGGGTCCTAACTCTCCGGACTACGGGCATTGGGTATATTTATATACATACATATATATATGTTGGGTGTTATGCACATAGTGTGTATATAGTTATATATATATTGTAGGCTAACTCGAACTCTTAGGCCTACGATGTAAGTAATTCGTGACCATCCAAGCATAGCACAAGCAGAAGAGGAGCCACACAGTCTCTCTTCAACCAGCATTCAGTCTTAAATCATGCATGAGGACACAGGAGGAGTGAAATGGACTCGTACACTGGAGGTCACCAAGAGGTCCATACAACGTCATGGTTACATTCTAGTAAACAACATTAATTTACATAATGTTGCTATTTTATGAGTAGTAAAGACTCATTACTAATATCACTGCCTCGAGGCGTCATTCTTGTTCTTGGTCACTTATTGGCTTGAGGTGAGAGGTAAAAGGTTATTGAGAAGTCAAGCAAAGCTGGAAGAGAGCTTAGCATTTTACAATGGTGGCTACCTCAACATGCGGACAGAAATCATGGTTTGATACTTCGCTTTGTAAAATTCCTACGAGAATTACCATGGTGAAGTAGATGCACTATTCTCTCGATCACGGAAATTGAAGGGAAGAGACAATTATCAGTGATTTTTTGTGCTTGTCATTGCCACTAAGGCACACTTTTGTGTAGTTTGTAGAAGTGACTATAGGCTAATTAAATTAGAAATGTATTTATTGAAACACTCAATGCCGGGAATTTTGTTACGATAGTGTTGTTTGGTCATGCATGCGGCGCTGCCAATAATTGATTTACCATAGTGATTACCCGTGTGTGGCTTGTAACGGTTGTACTAAAACTCCTTTCCAACAGTAAGGAGGAACTGGCTTAGTGGTTTAGAGCTTATGTGTCTCTCCACTCGCCAGCCTGAGAACAAGGGTTCGAAATTCAAATCCTCTAATCGACCAAATTTCCCGTTAGTTTTTGCAATAACCTTGTGAAAATTAACAAGAGTATCCTCGATTGCATACATGTTGACCAGCGGCTCCGTTGTAATATAAAATAAAGTTCCACTTCCTTTCTATGTACTAATGGCTTAGAATTGATGTTATACAACAATCATATACGTCAAATAACGACCCACTGTAAGTTTAAGATATGTAAAGTGAAATTCAATTGTATTAAAGTTTTTCTGAAAAGCCTGTTTCTATGCAGGAGGACAAACATAACCGAAACAAACCTCAACAGTTTGATATCAGAATTTTTATGAAAAGTCGATGAGGAGGAGCTTAAGTCAAATATGCATGTGTGGTGTGGCATAGTATATCTCGTAGTTCTTACGCAAGCATTGTTTTTCTATAATACAAATAAATAAGGTAACGAATTGAAGCAACAACTTGACGCCATGCCAAGCGCTTTCAACAGTGAGATCATGTTGAACAATCAAATGAAACATTTTAAAAGGTAAATAACTCTAATAGAAATTAAATTAACTTTTATTATTAACTAGTAATCAAAATCTTTTTATTAATATTGTTTACATATTTCTACAATTTTGACCAAAGTTTTATCCTTTTTAAAAGAGTTGCCGAATTGTAACCGATTGTCACAAGAATCGCGTTTGTAATAAGAAAAAATAGAAACACTTTTCAAACGCGCTAAACAATTCCGCCAACACGCTGAGAAAAATGAGGGATATAAGTTTTATGTAAAAAGTTCTTGGTTGTATAATTGCGAGTGGAATGTATGAATGACAACATGAAACCACACACATTTGACATTCAGAAAATTATAATTTGATATTTTCCAAGAAATTTTTCAATATAATTGCAGTCATATTCTACATAGCTATTGTATGTAGTAAAGAACAATACACGGAAGGGTACATTAAAAATTCAAACGGCTTCCATTTTGACAAACTAGAAAAGCCTGAACACTTTTACTATTTACACATAATAGTTCATACACGTATACTCAAAACCAAAATCGAACAAAATAATCTAAAATTTAGTTAAACTCGTGTAATCATTATAGAAATTCATTTAAAGATGCTACATTGCTTTAACATAATATTTGTCACAGCCCTCTTATACCAAGCCTTTGCTGATATTGAACTATTTGAGCCTAAAAAAGTTTCCACAATATTGAAATACGTCTATCAGGCCTTTGAGGCATGCTACTTTCAAATAATTGAATACAAAACAAATCTCAATACTGCAGATATTATTCCAACATTTCCTGCCATTCGTTTGCTGTATAGTGACAAAGTGTATAAAGA